>JAOWCC010000203.1:0-46145 GCA_030867875.1 Actinernus sp. WN-2022 | reverse complement strand
CTCATGTTTGTCCTTGGACATTACCTGATCCTCGAAGCTCACATGCAGTTTCCCTTGAGCTTCGCTGTAGGGAACTGTTCTCTTCTCGGAGCAGATAATATGCGCGGAGGAAATATCAGGCCACAATGTAGGTTATTGTTGTTATCATCCTCCAAATATTTTATTTGACGGACGCTTACGCTCATAGGGGGCGTATTTAACAATTATCCTGCAAGATCGCGCCAAATATCGCCACATCCTTAGCCGTCGCAGGATGTCTGTCATGAGTAGGTGACAGATATTGAGGGTGAAATGAGCATATTTGGGCAATGTTATGATGTGTTGAATATTAATCGCTGATATTCGTCGTCTGGGAGAGAAAATATCGGATCACGTGACGCATCTAAAAGCTATTTTTGCATTCCAAAATACTCAAGTACGCGACGTATTCGGGAGCTACACCCCTTGGACCCCCTATGGGGCGCTGCCTCTCCAACCCAGCCCCCCAATTAAACTCCGCCTTCATAAACATTACACTATAACTTACTGTGATGTGATACTGCATAGATGGAAGTCTTCTAGCGACCAAACCAGACCGACACCGTTCCTTCCGTTGTCCATTCGCATTCTAGAGGGATCTGATAGTCAGAGGAAACGTTAGTTACATGATTTATACGGAAGCATTCTCATTACACGACTCAACTAATTTGGAAAAGGGTCTCTTTTCACATATCAAAGGGAGGATTGTTTGAAGAAAAAGACATTTAACAAACTCGGAAACTTTACAGCCCTGTTTACCACGGTTTTCATTGCTACGTGATGGCGCGAGACCAAAGTAGCGGCGTGTACTTTACATTTGCACTGGGCTTCCGCCGTCAATTACACAACGTGGGAGGGGCTAGCCCAAAACGTCTACACCACGTAAGAAAGTAAATAACTCTGTGTTTCGTTCGGCCTGAACGCAACTCTGTACTTGTATGTATTTCACCAGCTCATTAAACCACAGTTCAGGTATGGGTAAATCATATTATAATAGATTTAAACCTACGTAATACTTAACTTACTATATTTATTATTCCGATAGTTTTGGGAATTTTAATATTTACATGTTTTATTTGAGTATACCAGTTTAGATGATCGTCAATATATAATGCCAAGATACTTAAGATGGCTTTTTCGTTCAATTTTGAGTGTGGTCATGTTTATATTTACAAAAGTTCTTGGTGAGGTAATGATCATGAGGTAATGATCATGTACTTGACCATTTTTAATTTAAATGATAATTTATTAATAGCACGATGATTAAGTACACGTTGCATTTCACTAGTTATGACTGATTCTAGATCACTTTGATTAATATATTTCTATCGTCAGCAAAAAATATAAATAAAAGTTTATTTGAACAGTTCGGCACATCATTTATATCTAATTGGAAGAGTAAAGGCCCGAATATAGAGCCCGAGACACACCACAAGAGATGTCGAGCATGGGAGAGTCTGTATTGCCAATTCTGACTATTGTTTCCTATTTGTAAAATAATTAGAGAACCAGTCATAACCTATATAGGCAGGTCCGGTTATCCCATATTTATATAATTTAGCTAGCAGAATATTATGATTAGCGGTATCAAAAGCTTTGGAGAATTTGATTACGCGCCATCGTGGAACAATGATAACGGTGGTATGAGTCTGGAGAATTAACGAACTGAAGTTAGTTTTGATATGTCTGTCCTAATATTGACGATGATCAGTTTTCATCATAACATGGTCAAAATAACTGTGCATCCACGAGGCGTCTTTCATTTTATTTTACAACGACAGACGATATCGATTTCCGCGTGCGCACCACGCGTCAGCATAATTGTCTGTCTTCATAATTATTGATGATAAAAAATAACTAATCAGAGACAGAGAAAATGGGCGGTTGTAAAAATAAAATTTCATGTCCCCCTCTTTACTAATAAAACAGCTATTGTTCACACTTTTTCATGTTTGGTCAAAAGTCGTTTGCAACTTTGAGTTAATTAAACTTACTCTCTTTCCCTCTTTCTTAGCTTTAGTGTGTTCTACAGTAACCTCCACCTCTTTTCCAGTGTTCACAGTGACTGTTCCGCTAGTGATCTGAATTGTCTGAAAAGAATAATCAAATAAACAAGTTAACCTTAAGTGAAGGGCTGTGTGCCACAAGGGACCAAGTGCCCTTTTCAGGACGTTTTTTAAGCTACTGTGTATACTCACTTTAGGCATTTTTAATCGAAATTTCGAAGAAAAAGCGTCCTTAAAAAGGCACTTAATAGGAGGTCCCTTGTGGCAGACAGCCCGACATTCGACCGTTAAGTCTGAAATTATGTTCGTGTGGCCTGCCCTATAGAACATGTATGGCATTATGATAACTACGGCAGTCGGATTCTGCTGTGTTCTGATAACAGAATTATCGGCACCGGATTTCACTTTCTAAACATTCTCGTGAGATATAGAATAGATATCTGCGATGTTTATAAATTGCTGTTTTGCATTCTCTTTCTTCTCCTACCGAGATAACGCGAGACACAATGAAGAAATGGTCATGGGCCAAGCTACAACTGGCGCCAAATGTCAGTCTTGAAACACTTTGCTTCCATAGCGCCCCCATTCCCCCTGTAGTTACAAGACACTTGGTTTGGTAAAGCGAGTTTGCAGGGACATTAGCGATACAAAACACATGCACGTAAACTCCTATATTGTACCTTAGTATTTATCACGCCTCGAATATGGTTACTGTTTATGGTCTCCCTCCACTGCCGCCAAGCACCGGTCACTCATATATAGAAAACGTCCAACGACGTGCTACTAAATTAAATCTATCCGAACTATCCGCCACGTAAATTTGACCCTAATAATCTTTGTGTAACTACTTACCACAGGCAAAACTACTTCAGGTTCTCGTACTTTCCAAGACTGAGCTGTAAACCAGTGGAACAACCTACCTCAGCCCTGTGAGATCTGTACAACACTTCCGTCATTTAAATCTGAGCTACATAACTACTTCATGACTGAACGACCTTTCCTCTTACCAGCCTCTATAATTGCATAATTTGCATATTGTAATCCCTCGCCATTTCCCGTTGCCATTATTGTAATGAATATGATGTCTTATCTTATTAGTTTTTAGGCATATAAGGGCTGGATATCAATTGAGGCGAGAGCTCTGCTTCCTTCCCTTCTCACAAATTGTCCTTTATTATGTCACTGAATTGTACTTATTTATACAGCTTTTTTTTCGATTCTGTTTTTAGAGTTATAGTGTAAACTTTTGTGTACCAATAAACCGGTAATTATGTAGGTACAATGTAGGGTACACAGTTTGGTGTGTAAGAACTGTTCTCTCTTTCTGTGGAAATGTATCCCCCAGTAATCTGCTGATGACGCCATCCAGTGTCATCGGTGGTGTGGCTCTAAAATTCAAATCTCAGTGGACCCTTCTAGCTATAAACATGACAGCATTATTATAGGCTTGACATTGTTTCATGTTGTGCAGTACGACCATTAGAGCAGATTTCGTATGAGTGGGATAAACTACGGCATGTCCGCAGCCTTACGGTAATTAACCTACTATATAACCATACTTCTGTAATTCGATTGGATCAGAAAGACAAAAACAATAGGGAAAGTAAGTGAGTAAGTAAGTGACTTTAATATTTAAGTGTCAACGTATTTAGCTTTGCAGCCAATTGGGACACTAGTCCCGCGAGGATTTTACGTCTTTATCCGAGAAGACGTGAAGGTCTAACCGTTTACTGTATTATGTAAAGGCAACACCTTCTACTCAGTTATTTTAAGACCCTGAGTGTTGGTCCGGCCGGGGTTTGAACCTGCGAGCACCCGTTCGACAGATCGGCGCTTAACTGCGTAGCTAACCGGGAGGGAAAACATTTTTCCACGTCACGGCATACCGTAAAATAAGTAACCGTGCCGTAGTTGGTGCCGTAGCTAGCCGTTTGTCCAACTCGTACGAAATCTGCTCTATCTCACTGTGTTAGAGTGTGAACCACTCTGTCAACATATAGAGGCTATTGACTAAGCGCGAGGTCAAGATGGGAGGATATTAGCCAAGTTCTTAATTTGCGTGTTTATGGACCGAGACGAAGTCGAGGTCTATAAACACGCAAAAAAAAAATGAACGAGGCCAATGTCCCTCCATCTTCACCGAATAAGCTTGGTCAATAAGGTTTTATTATATGGCGAAAACCTAAATAAACACTCACTTTTAACGCACGCGCCAGAAACCCATTGCGCGGTAAACTGAAGAGCGAATAGAAATCAAGTTTAAATTAGACTGACACTCCACCACTTTCACTTGATGTTGAACCTCGATCGTGGCGTTTAAAACAGTTTTGTTTTCCGACATTAAAAATGCTTTTTCTTATGGACGAAAACTGACCTGTATTTTATTTACTGAGTTTCAATGACACCCGAATGCATTTATCTAAAATGTGCATATTTGTAAAAGATTTGAGAGAACTTTGAAAACCCGCAAGTTGAAACCACTTCAGTCTTCAGTGGCGATAACGGAATTTTATAAGCACTTGTAATCATTTGCAAAACTTGACAAAAAGAGCTGTAGAAGAATACAAACAAACTTGTAAGTATTAATTAGTAATACTCTTAATTTATAAGCCAATTACCAAATGTGAATGCTGAATTTCTCACTCTCATACAATAACAAAACTGCTTTCCAATTCTTCGATGGAACTGACAGTGTTAAGTTTACTCGTTTCCGTAAAAATATGTTTTCATATCACGATTTAGGAGCGTAGTGAGGTAGCCGAATTTTCTTTGTGTTTTTGGACGTCACAGCAATTTCAACTGCTGTGTATTTGACAACTACATAGTAATTTATTTAGAAAATATATCAATGTATCTCCATTCGTTCAATTCAGTCGTTTTGGTTGCAGTCATTTTCATCGATTTCTCGTTATTAATTTCTCTAAAAAGTTGAATTTCAGCTGGAAAAAAAAAGAGTTTAACCAGAAATATTTTTTAAATTAGTATTTGCCTTCATCTATACCAGGAGCGTCCATATCTCATATACAGGTGTCACAGCGTTGGGCTATTTTTAGATTATTTTCCCCGCCAATTGGTGGGTTGCATCGTGGCGGAACAAAAGATGCCTCATTAGCTACTTTTCATAAACCAAACAACATGGCTGCTACGCTTTTGTGATTTTATTCCCTTCCTTAGGAATAATTGCAACTCAACAATAGCGGGAAGCTGTTCTAAAAATAACCTAACTTGTGAAAACGCTGTGACATGGGCCTAGTATGCGGGATGGACGCTCCTACATTGTACATGTAGTTATGGGCTCCTGTCGTGACAAATTGTTTAGTTTCTATGAAATATATGGGTTTTATCGCTATTTGTTTATGCGAATTAAGAGTTGGAAAGTCCTGACCTGGATGATGGAATTGGAATTTAGCGTGTTGGTTTTTGCGGAGGCAGGACAACTGGAGAACCCGGAGAAAAACCCTCGAAGCAAGGGCGAGATATCAACTCACATATGACTCACGGCATATCGCACCACGTCCGCGAATCGAACCAGGGCCACAGAGGTCGGCTCCCTTCAGGAGCGGGCAAGATGAAAAAATCTTGCCCGCTGAGCAACCAATCAAATTGTTGCATTCAGCTGATCAGAGTCGTCTTGCCTGCTCACTGAGCTGCCATATAATAAAACCTTATACCAGGATAAGTCAGATATAAACAGTCTTACCTCTAAGGGAGCTTTCGCTTCTTTCTTGGGCACACCTGATCACAACGAGAAGTAACACTGAATTAATATTGAATCAGGACTTAAAATCAAATTAATGTGATGGAATTATCAAGGACACTACAGTACGTAAAAGTACCCCGGCTTCCTACCCCACAAAATGACTTCGGTTTAAATAGCTATTGCTTATACTTCGCTAGCATTATCTATATCAGGTTTTCTATTGAAGTTGTATACCTTATTATACGATAACCATGGCGAAATGAGCGCTCTGATTGGTCGATAGCCATGACCTAGTGCACGAGACGTCACATACTACAACTACGACACTTATTCGGTAACTGAAGGTCGTAGCTGATTGGAAGGGGATTTGTTGTTTGTTTGGTTAGGGTTAGTCGTATTGTTTGGTAAGCCATGTGCTTTGTTGAGCTTGGCTACCCTATTGTTCATTCGCCAATGGTGTGGCTCGTGCACAGCTCTCTTTCTTCCTCTAATTTGTCTTGGACTGCTCAAAGGAGTTTAAAAATTCTGAATAAAAAACGAATTCGAAGAGCATTCAGGTAGTTGAAGGAAAATGACGCCATCATCACCAATTAGATCGTGACATATGCACAGATGACGTCACAAGTCCCTGGCGCGCTCTATTTTGTTGGAAAAGTCGACTGGGCCTCGCATATATTCACGTTGGTGGCCCTACGACTAATGTTTACACTAAGTGATAACTAAATAACTACTTTTAATTAAACTACGAAAACTATCCTAAAAACTTTAAATATTTTACTAGATTAAAAAGTGTATTTATTTAAAGGAATGATAATCTAAAATGAATTTAACAGCAAGGTCAGATGCACGATAGGTACTATAATCAGAAAGTGTAGGTGAAATTTTCCGAGGGAGGAGGCTCATCCAATTTCTCTAGGAAGAGAGTTCCATAGTACTGCTCCACTATAAGAAAAACTGGTTTTCAGAAAATTCGTTGCTGGTTTGGGACTTCTTTTAATGACTTCTTTGTTTTCTTCACGTCGAGACGTCATTATTTTGTAGACTATTTAATAATTAGACTGCGAGCTCTAGGTTTCTATTGGCAGATAGTTGGGTAAGGGGCACAGCCCCGAGTTAACTATCAAAGTCCATAGAAATCAATAGCGAGAAGTCTAATTGTCTTAGCATAACCAAGCTACCGTTCTATCAACTTAGCGATCGTGAAAACTGTGATTTTTTTGTTTGCGCGTGCTCGTTTGACTATCGATCATTATAGTTCACCACAAAATTTTAGTGCGCGCTCATTGGCTAAGAACGTTCACGTGACGTGATAGTTGTCTTCCGCGGAGGCAAACTATCAGGGGTTATAGTTCACCACAACATTTTGGTGCGCGCTCAATGGCTGAAAGCGATCACGTGACGTGATAGTTGTCGTCCGCGGATGTAAAGTATCAGACGTTATAGTTCACCACAAAATTTTGGCGCGCGCTCACTGGTCAAAAGCGATCACGTGACGTGATAGTTGTCATCCGCGGAGGCAAACTGTCAGGCGATAGTGCCCGGTGAGCACGAAACGAAAGACAATTTTGTGTTGAATAACGCAAATAGACTGTGTCTGTCTCGGACCTATCGGCTGATAGTTTCCCTTGGAAATTTGATGTTGTTCGAGGGCTTATATTTGTTTTAAGAACATCAAATTTCCGCGGGCAACTATAAGCCGACAGTTCCTCGACGGACACAGTCTATTTGTATAATAGTGCCCGCTGAGAGCGGAAGACAATTTTGTGATGAACAATAACGACAAATAGACTGTGTTTGTCTCAGAACTATTATACAAATAGACTGTGTCCGTCGAGGAACTATCGGCTAATAGTTGCCCGCGGAAATTTGATGTTCTTAAAACAAATATAAGCCCGAGAACGAAGTTCGAGGGCTTATATGCTAGTTTTAAGAACATCAAATTTCCAAGGGAAACTATCAGCCGATAGTTCCGAGACAAACACAGTCTATTTGTCGTTATTGTTCATCACAAAATTGTCTTCCGCTCTCAGCGGGCACTATCGCCTGATAGTTTGCATCCGCGGAGGACAACTATCACGTCACGTGATCGCTTTTGGCCAATGAGAGCGCGCCAAAATTTTGTGGTGAACTATAACGGCTGATAGTTTCCCTTGAAAATTCGATGTTCTTAAAACTATCATATAAGCACTCGAACTGCGTTATCGGGCTTATATTTGTTTTAAGAACATCAAATTTCCGCGGGCAACTATCAGCCGATAGTTCCTCGAAGGACATGCTCTATTTGTATAATAGATGGTGCCTCGCTAGCCAATCAGATGGCGAGTTTACCAATAGACTGCGGCTGGGTTATGCTAATAGAGGACAGATGTACGAAAAATAAAATTTATTTGCTAATGGAACTTTAATCATTTTGTGCTGCATGTGCTTTTACCTAACATAGCGACCAGGTCATTGATGGTAACAGAACATCCGGGCTGCCATAACGTTACCAGCTCATGTGTTTCACCTTTGATGTTCACCTGTCAATAAACAACATTGTCACATAGCCACAAGTTTTCCAGACAAAACGCACGTTGGTTGAACCGGGTCACATCACTCATATCTTTGAGAACGCAACTCAAATTTGTGTTCTCCTTGTGAGGTGGCGGCCGTAATTTCACTATTACATTTCCTGCATTCTGATTGGTCTGAATTTGTTTTCATTTTAATTGGGTTCTGGCACAAAATGGTTCAATGCCTGACTTAATCCTTTTTAGAAATTCGCCACTGCAATGGCACTCGGTTATGTCTCTATCAATTCCAAACGTGTCCCCCCTCAACCCTCCCACCCGCGGGAATACGTGGGCATTGAACAGCTCAGTATGTGCCGCGTGTGGGGCATTTGCCAGAAAAGAAAAGTTAGGGGGTAGAGAATTTGAAATATCAAAGATAACGAATTTTACATCTATGTTTATATGAGATGTGCACTCATTCCAATTAAAGCCGCACGGTTTAATTCAAAAATGACACATACACCACAAATGCGCGGGGGAGGGGGGACGGGGCGAATAGGCAAGTTTGCAGTTGATAGAGACATAACAGTCTTCGTAAAAATGGATTTGTTATGCTTCTCACGGTATCGTTCTATATTGTAAAACATAAAATATTTACCTTGCCTCTTCTCTTTATTTTTAATTCCTTGTTATGAAATCGATCTCGTAGATTCCAAATTGTCTGCAAAATAACCCAGAGAACGTAATATTTTACTGCCAAGTTCTGGGGCCAGTAAACGTGCTGTCCGCGATAGCTTCAGGCACTCTGCCTCGTATTGGTGTTCAAGGCTCACGCATGTGCTTTTGATAAGCCCAGCGGAACATAACGCAATCTCGTACCCAGACCCTATATGTTTCTTATTGCGCATATTTTCGTCGAGCATGCGCAGTAAGAAACAATGGTCTGTGTACGAGATTGAGCATAACGTTGTGCTGCGGTGTGGCACAGCCGTATTCTTCAAACTCAAAAACATCGCAGAAGGCAAATTCTTCCATACAAATACAGAGTCATTTCTTATTAACTTACCGAAAATTCCAACGGAACTTCCAACGGACGCTCTGTAAGGGATGTATAGAATGCCTGGAAAGAAAGCTTCCCTTAGAATCATAGCAGTGTATAATACTGAGTAAGGAAAAAAATTACGAAACAGGTTACCTCCAATCAATTGGAACGTGAAAAACAATGTTTGCTCTCAAATGTTTGTTATGGATGCCTAAATATGGTGCTGTATTTGGTTCTTGTAAATCGATCAATCGACCGGTTTTCCTGTCCACGAAACTCATTTGAATTTCTCGGGTGCCGCCATCTTGGATCTAATGACGTCACACGGTTGTAGTTGTGTAACAATAGAGGGCTGTTCTGTAATTTTTGGGTGGTGTTTTTTTTCTCGGGTTGGGTTACCTGTGGTGCGTGGTAGCTATAGAAGCGCTTGGTATAGTGGTCATGACGTGTGCAATACGCGGATGGTACGAGTTTGAGCCCCAGTAGGATCGCTCGAAAATACGTTTCTCTCGTTTACCTTCTCTTCTTGTTTACTTGTGAGCCTTAGCCCTAGGTGAGTTTACCCGTGAACCCGTCCGATGGTTTGGGGACGGGTTAGGATTTGTCTTAGAGTACAGATTATATCATTACTTTAAAGCGATTTGACAAATGATGATAATCATTACTTTAAACCTCGAGAAAGCGTAGGACATGTAGTATACAATTTAGAGGAACCAATCACAGCAATAGATTTAATCATCCATAAGAAACATTTGGGAGCAAACATCGTTTTTCAGTGGAGGTCAGTCATTAGCTGGTTAGGGGGGAAGGGTAATTTATTTTTGGGTGAAATTTTATAATACTTTTTTTGAATACCTTTGTTTTAATAAATACAGTGAGGAAATGTTTATTTTAAACTTTACTGACCTGAAATGGCATCTCCTCCTCTCTATAACAGAAAGGTAACACAAAAACCGAGGAGCGTGGTACGACCTCGTATGTTCCATGGTCGACGTGGTATACTTTGACGGTTGTCTGAAGAACAAAGAAAACATTTCAAAAACGACTGTTGCGTTCCTTCATTGTTTGCTCTATATATTAACAAAAATGCAGTTTCATATTCTAAATTATCTCTGTACGCCATAACTACAGACGCATTTGCTCAAGTTTTAGAGTCATTTTGATGTTAAATATTCATAAATACCAACGAGAAGGTGGACTATTCACATCTCTGTGTATTGTTGTAGTTTCCAGTTTTACACCTCGCTGGTATTTGTGAATATTTAACATCAGAATGAGGCTAACACTGAGCAAACTGCGTCTGTACTCATTTCATCATTTTCGAATACAAAATTATTAGCTATGAGATGATAAGATATTGACGAGATTTTATAAGAATGCTAAGTTACCAGAGAGCGCCGAAGAGCTCCTCTCCGCACAGTAAGGCATAGTTTCCCATTCCGATAACGCCGCTCTCTCTCCAGACACCTGGATGCTACTGCTGATCTGAAAAATACAATTTGTTCCGTGTTTAAAACCAACAAAGTATCAGGATTTCTACCCTCCTCCGCAGGCAACTCTATACGAGTCGCAAAGTAAAACACGCGAAATACTCAGACAAACTCCATCTGATGTCCTCCGTGAACGTACATCAATAAAAAAAGAAGGAGAAGAAGAAATGCTTTATAAAAGAAACTCCCGTCACCCTAAAGTGGTTTTCAGGGAGGACTATTACAGAGAATATGTATAAGCCTACATAATAGATAATTAATAGATAATTACAAATAATAGATAATTACAAATATAAATTTATAAAAAAACTATCATAAAGGGAGAATAAAAACAAAGATATGTAAGTATAGCATAAAATATAGCTAATAGAAACATTAACTCACCAACACGCAGGACAGACTAAAAAAGGACTGCGAATAACAATGAGGCCGTTGATTGAAGCCCGATTTACATGCATGACAAGCATTTGGGCGGACACATTTGGGAAGAGCTAAAGACGCAGAAGAGCTTACGGGACGATCAAGAACAACTTTAGCCGCTTTGTTCTGTAATATTTGCAAGAAACATTGAAACATTATTATATCTGTCACCCCTGACTACGTTACCATAATCTAACATAGGTAGAATCAGAGTACTTACGCCAAGTTTCCAATGGCCAATGGCAGCGAATGTTTTATTTAAGTTTAGATAGAAGTTTTCTGTTTATATATACTTTACCTCATGTCGGACTCAAAAAGCTCTAATTCAACCCTCTCGGCCCAGTTGAACTGTTTCAAAATGACTGTACCGTCCCTGTTCATCTTGGCGATTTTCACTGAATCTGATGGTGAATGGAGAGAAAGCGAAAGATATTGTAAAGTCGTCGTTAAACCTAAATGATACTCTAGTATCACGTAATTTCACATACATATATACCGAATTCCATATTTCGCGAATAGTCTGTAACTGGGATATATCAAAGACGTAAACTAGATGGGCTATTCTCTCGATAACTCTGAATGCACAATCTTAGTGTGAAACTTTTTTTCATTTCATTTCGCCATTGTGAGATAGGGGAAACGTCACCATTGCGCGTGCTTTTCATTGTGAGTTAGGAGAAACGTCACAAGTGCGCGCGCTTTTCGGCATTGTGAAAAGTGCGCGTTCTTAACGGCATTGTGAGATAGAGGAAACGTCACAAGTGCTCGCGCTTCAAAGAAAATCGTGGCCTCGATGATTTGTTTCATGGACATATTCAAATAATAATAATACTTTATTCCAAAAATACCATCAAAGATACATAGGAAGTACTGGAAGTACACAAGTAGCTAGGTACAATCATTAAACATAGTCATAATGTCGTGGCAATATTTTGCTGTACACCTCATTACAGATTCATCCTTCATTGACAAGCAGTACGAAAATAATTCTCGCCGACTAAAACAACTAAATGAATCATTGATAGCTAACAAATTCAAATGAGCTGCCCTTACACAATAGACCATGAAAAACGATTTTTGTTTGGTCAAGCAGTCACGTGAAGTTATTTTACGTCACTTCAACGCAAAGCCAAACCTGTCAATCTCACGTTGATTGATAGATAAGACTTGTACACAAATTCTCCAGAGAGTTATCAATAAAAGTAACATGCAGAAGCATTAATTAGAACCAACTCTAAGTATCATTACGGCTTAATTCACATAAAAGCTTATCGACCGTGAGTTTCATTTTGATCTGAACTTTCAATCTTAAAGCATGTGGAATCTGTGTTCAAACTTGTTTGTGATGCGATTTGAACGTAATCGTTTGAAAGGGGCATGGCAGCTTTGATTACCATCGCGGTTTTATGTTATGCTCCTCCACATGTTATCTGGAAATAGAAACCTTGAACCTTGAAGTAGCCGATTCAGAATTTAACACCCGTGAGTTGAACAGAAGCAGCCGTTACTGTTTTATCAGTATATCGACTTTTACAACACCAGAAACCTTCCATGACACCTCCCTTAAAAGCATGGGAAATCTGTTTTCAAACTTGTTTGCGATGCGATTTGAACGTAATTGTGAACTATTTTCATTTTGACGGAAGCCGCCTAGCCTCCTGTAACAAAAAAGGCTGCCAAAGCCAAAGGAGGCCGCATTAGAGCTTTTTTTTGAACAAGTGTAAGAACAAGTTTCGGTAAGAACGCTAAGTTAAACAATCGGCGCTCAATTCAAAACTCTTGGTGTAAGAATAAGGTTCGGTAAGAACGCTAACAGAACGCAAAGTTAAACAATCGGCGCGGCTCAATTCAAAACTCTTGGTGTAAGAATAATTTTCGGTAAGAACGCTAACAGAACGCTAAGTTAAACAATCGGCGCGGCTCAATTCAAATATTGGTGTAAGAATAAGTTTCGGTAAGAACGCTAACAGAGCGCTAAGATAAACAATCGGCGCTCAATTCAAAACTCTTGGTGTAAGAATAAGTTTCGGTAAGAACGCTAACAGATCGCTAAGTTAAACAATCGGCGCGGCTCAATTCAAATATTGGTGTAAGAATAAGTTTCGGTAAGAACGCTAACAGAATGCTAAGTCATGGCTAAGTTAAACAGTCGGCGCTCAATTCAAAACTCTCGGTGTAAGAATAAGTTTCGGTAAGAACGCTAACAGAATGCTAAGTCATGGCTAAGTTAAATAGTCGGCGCTCAATTCAAATATTGGTGTAAGAATAAGTTTAGACTGCGAACAGTCCCTTTATTTTTTTGGTCTCTAGTCACGAAAAACTCGAAAGACTGTAAAGGTTTAATAATTCAAGGAGTTAGTTATTCTTGAAGAACACAGCCGGCTGTTTTTTTATTAAACTGAATCAGCCAATCGTTTCAAGTTTAACTTAAAAAGGGATACAGCCCTAGGGATACTGTTGTACAACAACCTCCCTAGGGTAGTATGAGGCGGAGTTTAAGGAAAGTTCATGGCCGAGTGCTCGTTGCCGCGTTATTGTCTTTCTGAATTCTTATGAAGCATAATCTGAAACCAGCTCATTCCCCAAAAAACGTTAAAACGGACCCCATCTATGATTGAAATTCGTAGAATGTTTCATCACAGTAGCTGAATATTGGAAAACATCTTCCATTTGCAGGCTATAAACGAGTGTCGATTTAGAGGCCTGTGATCTAGAAAACGCCATTTGAATTTCCTGTCAGCTCTTCCAAATATGGAATATGGAATTTTCCTAATATGGAAGAGACCACGGGAAGTTCAAACAACACTTTTGCCTGCTATTTTATTGATATACATGACAATTCCAAATGCAAAGCGTTAAAATTACTGTGTGAAGTTTGGTTTCAGGCAAGATTTAGCTAAAACTACCCTATGTTCAAACGAAAACGGACACCACTTCCCTTCAATACATTGCACCAAGCTTTGGTATGAAGTATATTTAGTATCTAAAGAAGAATTTGCAGCCTATAAATCGAGGACAGTTTATGTATAAGTGAAACAAAAACCGCCTTTTAGTGGAAGAGGTCGGTTGATTTTGCTCCATTCTCTTGTAATCAGATCGTGATTTTGAAATCACCGCGCGCTTCAATAACCACAGAATGTGCAAATTAGGTAATTAGACAATAGTGTGTCCAGTCATTCTACGCGATGAACAAGTGTACTTTCTTGAATTAAGAAAAGGTATTAATTAATCCAGGTTATTAGAAATAATAATCTCATAGGATTACTGTCATGTATTTTTGGTTCCTAAACTTGTCTGTGAGGTGGTACCCTGATTGCCAGAGGTTCTAATGCCCTCTCTAAGCCGAAGTCAGCGAGAAGCGAAGAGATGCCGGCCGTCTCGTCGCTCCTCGCTGCTTTGCGCCTAAACTTTGGCTTAGAGAGGGCAGTAGAACCTCTGGCATCCAGGGTAATGTGGAGGTACAGAACATAAAAACTTCAGATCATTTACTGGCCCATAAATAACTGATAAACATGTACGTGGCATCACCGCATGTAGCTATGGAATTAGTATTTTGATTAACTGGCCACCCCCTGACAAAAAATAATACAATATTCTACAAAAGCGATGGTAACATATTTTTATTGACTTTAATGAACTCTTTTTCTGTTATCAATTTTGTTACAAAAAGAACAAACGAATCAGGATGAAGAAAAATCGACGGTCTAGTCAATTCAAAGCGATCAAATAAAAGCATAATAATAATAATTTTATTTCATTGTCAGAATCGAGAGCAGTTTCCCACTAAACGAGGACACTATACATAAATAAATACAGAAATGAAAACTATAACATTCACTACCTAATTCTCCATGAATTATTTATCTAAGATGATAGCTATTTACAACGTTGATTAAAATACTAAATATCAAAAAGGCTAAAAAGATAAATATTTACATTGTACATTATCTCTCACTAAAATTCAGGTACAGTTCTGACAATCATATTTGCTAACCAATTGCTCAAGATCATTATTTCATTATTATTACTTTCTACATTTTAAAACGTTTTTTAAATATTCTATCTTCATTTCTACGCACAAAAACGTCCCCTCCCCTCTAGGCGTAGCGGATATTATTAATTTATTAGCTTGTTCTGACCGTATATCATACGGTCAGAACAAGCTAATAAATTAATAATATCCGTTTGAAGGATGAAAATTAAACACGCACTAAGCGCGTTATAGAAACTTCTTTTGTGCGTAAATCGGGGAAGCAATTTTCATCAAGTCTGTGTTCAGCTCGTGTTGACAAACAGAATCCGAGCAGAAATAGCCTTTGAATCGAAAAACAACAACATTTGTCTTGATAAGAAAGGAATATTTGTCTAGCAGGGCAGTAAGAAAGGATGAAACAGTTTGAAACACACTAAGCGCGTGGGAAACTTGCTGTGTGTGGAATATAGGAAACGAACTTCTTCACATTGGTTCACATAGAATCCGCAGTATTATCAAAGAAAATATTTGAGTTCAGTTGAAAGAAATGAATGAACGACATCCGTTTGCAAACTTGCACAGTCAAGTCATTTCGAAGACTTTAGTGAGGTTAATTTCAAGTTGGAATGACGAAATAATTCAAAAACTATTTCCAGTTGTTTTACACAAATTCTTTTGAGCCTTACATTCGAACTGTGGTTAAACCAATCCAACTTTTAAGCTTCATACGCACAGTTCCGCCGTCGAAGCTGATAATAACACTGCACATTATTGACAGGTGATGTCTTGATAAGAAAGGAATATTTGTCTAGCAGGGCAGTTAGAAAGGATGAAACAGTTTGAAACACACTAAGCGCGTGGGAAACTTGTTATGTGTGTAATATAGGAAACGAACTTCTTTACATTGGTTCACATAGAATCCGCAGTATTATCAAAGAAAATATTTGAGTTCAGTTGAAAGAATTGAATGAACGACATCCGTTTGCAAACTTGCACACTCAAGTCATTTCGAAGACTTTAGTGAGGTTAATTTCAAGTTGGAATGACGAAAAAATGCAAAAACTATTTCCAGTTGTTTTACACAAATTCTTTTGAGCCTTACATTCGAACTGTGGTTAAACCAATCCAACTTTTAAGCTTCACACGCACAGTTCCGCCGTCGAAGCTGATCATAACACTGTACATTATTGACAGGTGTCAATCTTTTATATATCGGCTAATAACAGAATCGTTCCTGGACGACCTCGCAGCTTTGACGCAATCTAATTTGTTTTTCATTTGTTTCTCAGTTGAGCAAACTAATGGGAAATTGAGCTTTATAAGGTCTAAGACTTTGCTACATTTTCAAACGAACACGAAACTCACGGTGACGGCTAAGGAATTTGTCAATTGATCAGACTTTTGTCCCTTTCGAGTAGATATCTACGACGGCGAGAAAGTACCAACAATTCTGCAATCCTCTCTCGAATCACTTTTAAACGACACGGAAGCAAGGAGCGTTCACCTCTCGTCTAGTCAATTCGGTCTAGTCGATTCAAAGTGATCACAAATATAAAAGCATAATAATAATAATTTTATTTCATTGTCAGAATCGAGAGCAGTTTCCCATGCATTAAACGAGGACACTGTAAATAAATAAATACAGAAATTAAAACTATAAATTAACTATAAAATTCACTACCTAATTCATAATGAATCATTATTTTATTATCATTACTTTCTACATTTGAAAACGACTTTTTTAATATTCTATCTTCATTTCTACGCACACAAAAGTCCACTCCCCGCGCACCGGATATTATTAATTTATTAGCTTGTTCTGACCGTATATCATACGGTCAGAACAAGCTAATAAATTAATAATATCCGTTTGAAGGATGAAAATTAAACACGCACTAAGCGCGTTATAGAAAAATCTTTTGTGCGTAAATAGGGGAAGCAATTTTCATCAAGTCTGTGTTCAGCTCGTGTTGACAAACAGAATCCGAGCAGAAATAGCCTTTGAATCGAAAAACAACAACATTTGTCTTGATAAGAAAGGAATAGTTGTCTAGCAGGGCAGTAAGAAAGGATGAAACAGTTTGAAACACGCAAAGCGCGTGGGAAACTTGCTGTGTGTGTAATATAGGAAACGAACTTCTTCACATTGGTTCACATAGAATCCGCAGTATTATCAAAGAAAATATTTGAGTTCAGTTGAAAGAATTGAATGAACGACATCCGTTTGCAAACTTGCACACTCAAGTCATTTCGAAGACTTTAGTGAGGTTAATTTCAAGTTGGAATGACGAAAAAATGCAAAAACTATTTCCAGTTGTTTTACACAAATTCTTTTGAGCCTTATGCTACATTCGAACTGTGGTTAAACCAATCCAACTTTTAAGCTTCACACGCACAGTTCCGCCGTCGAAGCTGATCATAACACTGTACATTATTGACAGGTGTCAATCTTTTATATATCGGCTAATAACAGAATCGTTCCTGGACGACCTCGCAGCTTTGACGCAATCTAATTTGTTTTTCATTTGTTTCTCAGTTGAGCAAACTAATGGGAAATTGAGCTTTATACGGTCTAAGACTTTGCTACATTTTCAAACGAACACGAAACTCACGGTGACGGCTAAGGAATTTGTCAATTGATCAGACTTTTGTCCCTTTCGAGTGGATATCTACGACGGCGAGAAAGTACCAACAACTCTGCAATCCTCTCTCGAATCACTTTTAAACGACACGGAAGCAAGGAGCGTTCACCTCTCGTCTAGTCAATTCGGTCTAGTCGATTCAAAGTGATCACAAATATGAAAGCATAATAATAATAATTTTATTTCATTGTCAGAATCGAGAGCAGTTTCCCATGCACTAAACGAGGCCACTGTAAATAAATAAATACAGAAATTAAAACTATAAATTAACTATAAAATTCACTACCTAATTCATAATGAATCATTATTTTATTATCATTACTTTCTACATTTGAAAACGACTTTTTTAATATTCTATCTTCATTTCTACGCACAAAAAAGTCCACTCCCCGCGCACCGGATATTATTAATTTATTAGCTTGTTCTGACCGTATATCATACGGTCAGAACAAGCTAATAAATTAATAATATCCGTTTGAAGGATGAAAATTAAACACGCACTAAGCGCGTTATAGAAAAATCTTTTGTGCGTAAATAGGGGAAGCAATTTTCATCAAGTCTGTGTTCAGCTCGTGTTGACAAACAGAATCCGAGCAGAAATAGCCTTTGAATCGAAAAACAACAACATTTGTCTTGATAAGAAAGGAATAGTTGTCTAGCAGGGCAGTAAGAAAGGATGAAACAGTTTGAAACACGCAAAGCGCGTGGGAAACTTGCTGTGTGTGTAATATAGGAAACGAACTTCTTCACATTGGTTCACATAGAATCCGCAGTATTATCAAAGAAAATATTTGAGTTCAGTTGAAAGAATTGAATGAACGACATCCGTTTGCAAACTTGCACACTCAAGTCATTTCGAAGACTTTAGTGAGGTTAATTTCAAGTTGGAATGACGAAAAAATGCAAAAACTATTTCCAGTTGTTTTACACAAATTATTTTGAGCCTTATGCTACATTCGAACTGTGGTTAAACCAATCCAACTTTTAAGCTTCACACGCACAGTTCCGCCGTCGAAGCTGATCATAACACTGTACATTATTGACAGGTGTCAATCTTTTATATATCGGCTAATAACAGAATCGTTCCTGGACGACCTCGCAGCTTTGACGCAATCTAATTTGTTTTTCATTTGTTTCTCAGTTGAGCAAACTAATGGGAAATTGAGCTTTATACGGTCTAAGACTTTGCTACATTTTCAAACGAACACGAAACTCACGGTGACGGCTAAGGAATTTGTCAATTGATCAGACTTTTGTCCCTTTCGAGTGGATATCTACGACGGCGAGAAAGTACCAACAACTCTGCAATCCTCTCTCGAATCACTTTTAAACGACACGGAAGCAAGGAGCGTTCACCTCTCGTCTAGTCAATTCGGTCTAGTCGATTCAAAGTGATCACAAATATGAAAGCATAATAATAATAATTTTATTTCATTGTCAGAATCGAGAGCAGTTTCCCATGCACTAAACGAGGCCACTGTAAATAAATAAATACAGAAATTAAAACTATAAATTAACTATAAAATTCACTACCTAATTCATAATGAATCATTATTTTATTATCATTACTTTCTACATTTGAAAACGACTTTTTTAATATTCTATCTTCATTTCTACGCACAAAAAAGTCCACTCCCCGCGCACCGGATATTATTAATTTATTAGCTTGTTCTGACCGTATATCATACGGTCAGAACAAGCTAATAAATTAATAATATCCGTTTGAAGGATGAAAATTAAACACGCACTAAGCGCGTTATAGAAAAATCTTTTGTGCGTAAATAGGGGAAGCAATTTTCATCAAGTCTGTGTTCAGCTCGTGTTGACAAACAGAATCCGAGTAGAAATAGCCTTTGCATCGAAAAACAACAACATTTGTCTTGATAAGAAAGGAATATTTGTCTAGCAGGGCAGTAAGAAAGGATGAAACAGTTTGAAACATGCTAAGCGCGTGGGAAACTTGCTGTGTGTGTAATATAGGAAACGAATTTCTTCACATTGGTTCACATAGAATCCGCAGTATTATCAAAGAAAAAAATTGAGTTCAGTTGAAAGAATCGAATCAATGTTGAATGAACGACATCCGTTTGCAAACTTGCACAGTCAAGTCATTTTTGTTTTTCATTTGTTTCTCAGTTTAGCAAACTAATGGCAATTGAGCTTTATGAGGTCTAAGACTTTGCTACATTTTCAAACGAACACGAAACTCACGGGGATGGCTAAGGAATTTGTCAATCGATTACACTTTTGTCCCTTTCGAGTGGAGATCTATGACGGCGAGAAAGTACCAACAACTCTGCAATCCTCTCTCGAATCACTTTTAAACGACACGGAAGCAAAAAATACTTTTTTTTCGAGGAATTTCGCAAAAGTCGTCTTAAATTAACTTATTTTTCACTGCCTAGCTCTAAGACAGGGCTAATGCATGCATATGGCTCTAATTAATGGCAGACGTCCTGATTGCCTGTGGGCCTAATGGCATGTACATAAATTAAGCAGTGTCCCAGAAATAATTATTAATGAGACCACCTTTTGAAAAATCAGGTTAGATATTGAACACAAATGAGTATATACCGCATATTAGCTGGCCTGTACATTGTTCGTACCTGACACAGATGACCAGACCTCGATTGGCAGATTTCAAAGCATTATCTAACTTGATTTTCCAAAATGTGGACAGCATCACACTGGATTTATCAGACATTTCAGACTAGCTCCCAGGCTCCTGGAAATCAGTAAAAATGCTGGTTAAGGAGCGTAGGTGACACCGCCCATACTCTGCGCTTGGTGCACAACCCCTCCATCCGATCCTGTATATATATATTCCTCCCCCTGGATATTGGCGTTAAAGCTTAATGACATAATATGTTATGGCCTAGCTCTAAGACAGGGCCAATGCATGCATAATTGGCTCTAATTAATGGCAGACGTCCTGATTGCATGTGGCCCTAATGGCATGTACATAAGTTAAGCAGTGTCCCAGAAATAATTATTAATGAGACCACCTTTTGAAAAATCAGGTTAGATATTGGCCACAAATGAGTATATACCGCATATATTAGCATTGTTTGTACCTGCTACAGATGTCCAGTCCTCGATTGGCAGATTTCAAAGCATTATCTAACTTGATTTTCCAAAAGGTGGACTGCATCACACTGGATTAATCAGACATTTCAGACTAGCTCCCAGGCTCCTGGAAATCAGTAAAAATGCTGGTTAAGGACCGTAGGCGTCACCGTGCATGCTCTGTGCTTGGTGCACAACCCGTCCATCCGATCCTGTATATATATATTCCCCCCACCCCCCCCCCCCCCCCTACCCCATCCTGGAATTGGGGTTAAAGCTTAATGACATAATATATTATGGCCTTATAGCTCTAAGACAGGGCTAATGCATGCATATGGCTCTAATTAATGGCAGACGTCCTGATTGCCTGTGGGCCTAATGGCATGTACATAAATTAAACAGTGTCCCAGAAATAATTATTAATGAGACCACCTTTTGAAATATCAGGTTAGATATATATAGAAATTAAAAGTCCAATATTGTACATCAGATTCCATTTTAAGCTTACTTAAATTTTAGTCTCCTTCACGATCGACTGTTCGTTAATAATGTTGTCACGCAAACGCTAGCCTGGGCAAGAACGGCTGTAAAGGAGGTCAGGTTTTTTTTACCTTAATTTTCATCATGGGGTGTCAATGGGTCGACAGCTAACCATTCTGATCTGCATGGTTATGACTGCATTGTATTCCTCCGTTTAGAGTCAAAACAGGTAAATCATTCCTCCTTAGAGCCAGAAATTTGATTTCATTGTTTGTTTCAATTTTCCATTGTTGAAATGAAACTTGCAAAATTCAAAATGAGCCTAAATTCAAAATAGTCCCATTCCAGTAAATAAATGTTAAAAATATAACCCAACTGAACCAGCCTCTACTTTCGAAGCAATACATATATTTATCTGTCAGCATCAGTATCTTTATGCATTATTACAATTCCTGCTCTCCAGCTGGGAAAACAGTATTGGCCTGTAATAATGAGAGCTTTAAGCATATATATATACATTATGCTAATTCACTTGTCATGCACGAAGGTGGATCTGGGGTATCAAAAAAATAATTTATTCTATTATCTGAGGAAAGAATACATTTAATTTATCCCAGAGCCCTATACTGAAATCCTCTGTGCATGACAAGTGAAGCATATATCAAAAGTGGACTATCCATTAGAAATCTATTCCATTGTGGGTGCCAGGGCATAAAATTATGCAATACACTGCCTGGGGGGCATAATTATTCTAGCCTTTAGTTCTGTGAGATCACCTGGCCTGACCCCATCTCATTTAAACCCATAATTATGAAAAACCTCTCTCAGTCACCCCCCCCCCCCCCCCCCCCCCTCACCATGCATGCATACTTTATATGCAGGCTAGCTGATGGTGAAATCAGTCTTTAATAATCATAGGGAAAGTAATTGTGGGATATTGTAATGGCCATGCAGACTGATATATTTGTACTGCATATTATAAAATTGAGTAGCTAATAATTAATGAAAGCATATTATTATTTAACTGTTTAATATACCCTACAAAGTCAAAGAAAATAAATTTACTTTGAATTCACATACATGTACATGCCTGGACGAAATATTTTAGCGTTAATAGCATTAATTTTAAGGCTTTAGTAACGTACTGTGCCTGTTATTCATGCATCATGAAAATGACATTTGAGATACGGCTGGTATGTTTTCGTCAAACTTACCACAATTGTGCCTTATCTCATTGGTTAACAACAACAACAAGTTTACTTTGTATACTAATAATACACTTACCAAAAATAATTAATAGACAGAATGAGTATTAATAATAATAATATCCATTTCAGTACACAGGGCTAAAAATAATGGCCGGTCAGTCGCCGGTCAAGATCAGTATTTGGTTGAAACTGTAGTAACATTGACTGGTCAAAATGACCGGCAAGGCAAAGATTTGACTGGACAAGTTCCAATTCTGGCCGGACATTGTCCGATGACCGGCCGTTATTTTTAGCCCTGGTACATTAGGAGGCTCGATCAGGACAAATTAAATGCTAAACTCACTGAGCCATGGCATTGTGTTTACACTCAGGTAAAGTTATATTAGAATAAATATATTACACTCACCATAGAGTATGCATATGCAACGAATGACAACCGCAGGCCATTACATAACCAATATTTCAGCACCAGCAAGCTCTTAGAACATTCTTTTGATCAGGTGCTAATTGTGAATGCAGGGCCACTGAGAACGGGGCACCACCAAATGCCTGGAAGGGGGAAATACAGACAAAGATAAGGTTAACATGCAATGTGTGAATGTGTGGAAATTAGTGAACACCAGTTGGGCTCACCCTGAACTAGAATGAATGACAACTGGCCAGGATCATGAGTCACAATACAATACAATTTTATTTCTGAATAATCATAGTCGGTATTAATTACAGAAAGGCCTGATCTCCATGCTTATTTGGCATGTAGGTCAGGATAGACAGTTAATAATGACTATAATGTACAAGCAGTTACAATAGATGTAGCAATAGCAAATAAGACTAATTATAGTAACAAAAAAATAGTTAATAAGTAGATACTAATAAATAAATAAACTGTAATGCTATATTTAGACACACATTTATCAATACACACAGATTTACAGGCATAAATTTACAAGCATATTGTAAGTAATAAATAAATAAGTATAATGTGAAGCTAGGGCCGGGTCACAGATCTGTGCTAAATAAAATAGTTTGAGTAGATGTTTATAATTTGATAGGTTTTAAGATAGTTGCGATCACTCCAGCCTAAATACACATGTACATCAATCAATTCTATTATTAAAGACAATAGACTATATTAGTATATAGCCAGTGACTTTGATAAGGCCAGCGTGATGGAAACGGTAATTAACACGGACGCACACTCCAATATAATCGCAATATTATTGATAATTTGAAAAGAGTAAAATTCAGGGTAATAACTGACTTGATTTGCAGGCTGACTTGTAAACAGAGTATTCTCCATCTGTTCAAATATGGCATAGCTGTTCTGTGTTCTTTTTTTCAGTAGCGATGGAAGCCATGTTGGATGGGCGTAAGACTGGGAACTGGGTTGTCTTTTTGTGTTCGGTTTGGGCTAGCTGTGTCGGAGGAGGTTTGGGGCGAGAAAGTTTTTACGGCTTATTTGATGGAAAGGGGATAATTTGCGGGGCTGAAAAACTGTTCAGGTAATAGTATATAACTGTAGGTTCGCGCTGGTGCGTGTTTCTTTTGTTTTGAAGTGTAAGTGTTATTAACTTCTTATTAACCGAGAGCGAGGTCTTCACGGGAAAATATCAGACCGAGGTCTTGACAGTACGGACCGAGCGATAGCGATCGAGGTTCGTACATAAAAGACCGAGGTTTCATATTTCCCGTAAAGACCGAGCGGACGAGGTTAATAAGATGTTTATTATATGGCACTTTTTTAGTTGGAAAACAAAAATATAAAACCTGAAGTTTATATGTTACCTCCGGTTGGCGCGCGCGCATCTTGGTTGTAGTTTTGGCGCCCTTTAGAGTTTTGTTTCACGACTCAATTAAACCACAAAATGAACACAGTCGTGGAAGGTCAAATCAACGTTACTTTGAAGAAGTGATCAGTGTGAACTATGATTAGAACTAAATTTAATTTCTCAAGGCAACACTGTTTTTTATTGTTGACGAATTGAGACGCGGAAGGTCAGTGAAGTATACATCTTTAATAGTAAGACATTCTTTTAGAAAGATATGACATTTTCGAGATAGTTTACGCATAAAAATCAGTTCGCTGTTACAAAGTCCGATAATAATTACCACCCCCGCGGCATATGCATTGTGCTTCCTGTGGTTTTTGCTTGCCTGTTCACTATAACGTTGCTTTCTATTTCAGTAGGGTAATAAATTTCACTTTCGGATTATTCTTCCTTGCTCATTTTGCACTTTCTCTCCGTTTTTCTCTAAAAGTATGACAGTTCAGCGGCTGTTTTTAGGGCTATCAAAGCATAATCATTTATTATACAAAAACAGGAGCCCATAACCAGTAGCGTTCATATCTCTCATAAAGGTGTCACAGCGTTTTTACAAGTTGGGCTATTTTTAGATACTTTTCCCTGCCAATTGGTGCTAATACGAGTTCATTATTGTCCCTGAGAATAAACGTGGCCTATTAGCCCTTTTTTAAGCTGTAAAAGAACTGGGACCGAGTGTGTAAATTGAAACAAATTTGGTGGAATTAATAACTATTTTCATTTATTTGTTAATGAACCCCATCCCATTATAAAGATGCTATGTAACACACAACCAGCAGCAAGTCGTAACACCCAAAGAGGCAATCTCACGCATCATATTACGTGGGGTGTGGGTTCAACTCCCACATGGGTGAACGACATATTGCTGGTTGACACACACTGCTTGGGAACCAGCACAGCTCCTGCTTCCCTAAATTAATCATTTGTCATAAAATTAAACCTAGTTACATTGATTTGAACCCATGAGTTAAAAAGATACCGGCTTGCCGTATTTTCTTTCTTAAAAGTAAAGTGCATTCATTTTGGACTCATATTATACCTCTCAATAAGGATCAATTATTCTGTCCATTGTTTTCAGAGTCATAAATAACCACAAGGCATTTACAGCCACATTAATATATATTGTAACCGCGATGGCCTCAATTTGCTGGAATGCAATCACGTGGTGGATCTATACGTACTGGACGCCAACAAAAAAAATTTGGAAAGGCATGTAAAATGCATTCCAAGACATCAGTAGAGTCAGAAAGGGAAACCTGTTTGAAAATGCAATTTTCCACCTCCAATCGATTGTAAATATTTCTAAAACAGAGTTTGCAAGCTTGTTTGCTTTTAGCCAATTAATGAAGGGCTGTGTGAAATCAGGGTGCACATGCATGCATAAGTAACAACTGATCACGTTCTAAATTCTCCCTTGGAAAACGAAGAATTTGAAGGAGAATTTAGAATGTGATCAGGGGTGACACTAATACCAACAATACGATTTCCAATAATTTGAAAACCTCGGGATTTTGGCCATCAGATTCCACTGACCAAAACTGTACTACAGTAAGTCCAGACACTAGGACACGTACCTTTTCTTAAACACAATCATTTTCAATTGTTTTCCTTATCAGTATGTGCATGCATTTACAATGACTAAGTTTGCAAGAAACGCCAACCTCATATCCATGAGATATTCTCTCTCTCTGACCCTTTCCAGGACATGACTTTGATATTGATCTATTGAATGATGTTGACTAGTTTACTTAAATGTTTATCAAGGGGATATTCAGGAAAACTGGTCACTTTAGCCGTCATGAGCACAATTCTTCCTCAGTACTAATCCGCTTTTAAGTAAAGCCAATAAAAGTATGATATATCTAACCGTGATTCTATTTCACTTGTGAACTCAATAAGATATTGTATTATCGTATTTTTTTTACACTGTCCCACCTATGCTGCCCTCAGACCAAATTTGCTCTCCGCTGCAGGTCGGATCGTTTCAAACAGATGGTTGAGTTTTTCAGACTCTCAAAAAATCGTACTTTTTCTATTTGGATCTTCCTTGTTAACTAACGATGAAAATGTTCATATCTTTTACCACGTTCAGTACTATATAAGAGAGTCTAATCGTTTTCATCTGTCATAACTTAATCACTTTAAAAAAAAAAAAACTTTATCGTATAGTCTCGGTAGTTTGTAACGTCCGTCTCTCAAATGTATAATACTGTATTATAAGTGTAATCGTGTGAGCCCCCTAGATGAGATAATAGAGCTCTTGGGGTGAACTCGTAATAAAAAAATAGGTTTAAATAAAAATAAAAAAAATTGATTTCAGTGTGTCTATTACTTATGACGTCATGTTGGCTCATGTAATCATGCACCCAAGATCAGGCAGCATAACTGAAGAAAAAAATCAGCAAACATTAAAACTAGCTGGTGTGCTGGTCGAGGGCCGGGCTGGCTGCACTATGTCTGACAGCTTCGATACACTTTCATACCAAGTTCAATACAAAAACTCGTCATGGCTAAATATTTTGTGAATGCCCTGGAAATGCAGCGGCAATGATGCTAAGTAGCTAATAGACGTGCTCATGTAGTTATGCTACTTTGCATTTCAGTGTGCCTTGAGAGTAAGTCCGACGGTCAGATTGATCCGATGATATACGTAACGTTTTGCAGTGTACCCTGGCAATGCAGTCTGAACTGTAGTTAAAACTACCCACATCAATTGAGTGTAGTTATCACAAAAAGGTTTTTGGTCTCCGGCCGGATATATATACATATATAGTCAATTGTTGCCCACTCTTTCGTTTTCTGGATTTTGCGAGGCTGCAAACTTTCCTCAGGAACGGTAGATTTAAACGACGACAACTAAAGATGTTTGCCATGGGCCAATGCTGAGTAGTGACAGACTCCATTTGTTCTATTCTCTTTCACTACGTTCAGCCGAATAGAAAACATTTCCCATATAAAACACAAACACGACTGGAGGGAGCCGACCAGTAATCTTTAATGGGACTATATAGTCTATTATAATAGCTGCTATTAATAATACATAGACACCCAGCTGAGAAAACGCACAAGGATCTCAGCTTGATTAATTCTATACAGAGTTCACAAAGTTTAACTTCGTTAAATATTTATAACAATAGTCCAGTACAATTATGGTACAATGCCAAGCTAGATTTTAGATGGCAAATTGCCGGATACGAAAAACCGGGATAAAAACCTCCCAGTTGAGGAAAAACCCGATGCAAATTCACCTCTACCTCTGGAGTCAAAAGGTAAAAATATCCTATTCATATACTTTTAAAGAACAACATTACAAATAGGAAAAAAGAAACCCCGAGCAAAAAACTGAGAGAAACTGGTTGGCGTCAAGTGGTGAGACCAATTAAGGAGTGGTTTATATGTCCTAGAGGTGACAATAGCCAACATACCAGCGAAAATTGTTTACGTCACCCATGGGAAATACATTTTCTTACTGCGCGTATATTTTCGTCGAGCATGCGCAATAAGAAACAAATGGGGTCTGGGTACGAGATTGGCAACTGAGTGAACATACATTTTGCTCTATTTTAGAAAATAATCCGGACAAACTGTTGCTTAAAGCCTCTATGATTATTGAATTGAATTGTCCGCCATACACGGGAGCGCGAGAAGCGAAAATCGAATCGAAATTACGTGGCTCAGCCGTCCGTCCTCTCCGACGACACCATCTTGTTCCCGCGCAACGTTTTCTATGGTCATGCGCAGTAGCAAATTACTCAGAAAACCGGGTAGTTTTTGGCAGGAAAATTGGGACCACAGACGAAATGATAAACAACCGGATCTCCTAGCGTGTAGGGATCTGATCAGCAATATATATATTGATTCACGTTTTTCTTCCAATATTTCGATCGGCACGGCCCGATCTTCTTCGGGAAAAGAGGCTTCAATATCTTTCCCCGAAGAAGATCGGCCGTGCCGATCGAAATATTGGAAGAAAAACTCTCTACCTTTCAATCAGCCTTAGATTATTGTCTAATTTTTGGCGCATGCCCAGACAAAGGTTCCTGGACTCTCCTTTCCGAAGCCCACCACAGGCAGCCCAACCAAGAAGCCGGAAGGGGAGGCCAGCGTCCGGACTATCCAGAGTCGGACTTAAACTCGGTCTGTGAAGCAAGGTTTTTCGGATTGGTCAGTGATATTATAAAGTTTGTGCTCCCTACGATCCTACCAACCCATACATCACAAAATTAGCCCAGAGACCGTCCTAGAAGGAAAGAAAATTACCTTTGTAATATCCGGTATCACGTTTCACACAAACCATGAGTACATGACATATCTATATATTTACCTGTGACTTCTCGCAGCTCGCGACAGCGCTCAAATGCAAAGACCACACAATTTAATTCAGAATGCGTACTGACCATTGTGTGATTAACTGTAGCTGTGCATAAAAAGTGCAGTCTGTCCATTGGGATCAGTATACAAACCATCCTTATGCGGCTGACATGTACTTTACCGTCGACTTCCTTTTACCTCAAAATGGTGTTCATTTCGTGGTCACCGCCGGTCGGCAACATTTCACTTCCAATTTGAAACAACTAGTTTTAGCTTTATTTATTATAAAAACAAAATTGGTTTTAATTATTTGGGTCAAGAACACTTTCTCCGTTGGAATAATTCGGTTAGAGAGAAATCAATATAGACATATAAAGAGAGGTTCACGGCGGCCATAAATAATAGACAAGCTTTAATCAATCGCTCACTTTGAACGTACCAAAAATGGATAAACTAGCACATTTTAGCAAACCAATCAGTGTTCTCGATGCTTAATACTGACAAAACTCTCGTGAGGCCAATACTGGAGTATGCCGTACCAGTTTGGTGTCCCTACTTAGTCAAACACATTACTGCCCTAGAGAAAGTGCAAAGGAGAGCCTTCAGACTCGCCCTTAGACAGAAAAAAGGAGAAATGAGCTATGAGGAACGATGCAACATATTGAGTTGGCCAACCCTTGAAAAGCGTAGACTATCTCTCTATTTGATTGAATGCTATAAGACAGTCTTTCATATCAACAAACTAGATTTTAATGATCATGACGTTTTTGAACTGGCACCAAAGCGCACTAGAGCAAACCACAAACTATATCGGCTGAATGTTAAATCTGCAAAATGTAACTGTTACGAATACTCAGTTTTCGTTAGAACTATCAGCGAGTGGAATAACTTACCTGGCACAATAGTTGAAGCAGGAAATTATAAACGTTTTAGGGCAAGACTTAATTCAGCCTTTGTTAGCACTTATTTGTTTAACTATAGTCTATAGGGACTTTTCTCCCTCTTAACCAACTAACTCGGGTTTACGGTTACTTCGTCAACAAAATGATGGGAATTCGAAAATATGAAATTTACTGGTGTTAAAAGTAATTGGAAACATTGAGAAACCTAGTAATTGGTACATGACGTAATTGTGACGTCATTAAGATGGCTAAAGTGGCTCTTTCTTCTTCTCGATGCAGAGATGACGTCACGCAATGAGAACAACAGTCACCACACTCGACTGCGTCTCGTGGCGTACTTCTCTGTTCTCCTCGTCATTTGTTAAGAGGACAGAGACATCTATTTAGCACATAGCCGAGTGATTTTCCAGTTTTCCTTGTATTTTTCCAGCGTCCCATGTCTCGCAAGTGTTTATACCAGAGAATCTAGATGTAGTACATCCGTTTGATTACCTTTATCAGATAACGACATAAGGCTTCTTGATCTATAAACGTGGTTTTAAGCCAATCAGAGCTAGCCCGTGTTATAGTTAGGTTTGTACGTATATCTGTGAATACTGCACGATATATACCCTATGCATAAGTCCTGGTAACTAGCATGTCAACGAGGCCGGTAGGTCCTCTGGAATGTTGAAATTGAAGCGCCCGGGTAGATTGTGAAATGCACTGAACGAATGTTCAGTGAAGCAATGCTGTTAATTTGCTATGCGCCAGGCTGGTTGTACTATAAAGTAAAATAAAGGATAAATGAGGACAGATTAGCAACATTTTTCAACTAAACAATCATGTTCAACACGTTTCACACCTCCTGCTAGTATTTCAACTTCAACATTCCAGAGGACCTACAGGCCTCTTTTTCGTGTTGTGACCGCGCGAGTTATGCATAGTGTGTATATGGAATAGTGTAAGTTATGTATGCGCCATTCTTTTGTTGATTGCGCGAAATCATTGTTGTCAACATTGCTCGTTTAAACATAGAGTATGGATGTTCACGGACTTTTTCTCGTTTTCTTCGGTTCGGTTCTCCACAATGGGCTTTTATCGTACGGCGGCCATGTTGAGTCCCATGCAGGAGAATAAAAACCTTTGTTTTCGTCCGGTAAACTCGTTCTGAAACCAACCAGTGCGAGGCTACCGGGGCCAAAACTATTGTTTTATCCAAGATGGCCGAACTGCGATAACAGCCCATATGAACAGCTGGTTTACAGTGCGATTACTGTAACCGGAGCCACTTTGACAACGAGAACTAAACACACTGCAAAAAGCAAACTAAAGCATTCCAAAGTATAAATGCGATAGACTGACTCAAGGACTAGTCCACCAAATTCTTCTTTTACCGCATCGAAGCTCGAGCAAGTCGAAATGCTATTGTCTTGTACTCGACACTGATTGGCTCATATAACCGTCAGTTGGAATGCTTTGTTTTCGTTCTGCAATGTGATTGGTTCTGGTTACAGTAGTCGCACAGTAAAACTGGTCTTTTTTTTTTATCAACGGCGAAATATAACTGTTGATCAGCTGAATATACACACGAAAATAAACACGATAATAAACGACACAACAAAGCCTGCTAGTTCCATTTATTGTACAATGTGTTGGTTTTCATAACAGATCAGAGCTTATAATAATAAGACTTTATTTATAGATGGTAACACTCAACAGTATAAATACTGATAAACTTGTGGACCTCGAAAAACACTTAATAAAACGTATGTTACAGCAATAAAAATATCAATAGATTAAAAAGTTTATTAAAATATAGAAAAAATAGATAATATATATATATATATATATATGTGGTCATCCACGGAACCTGAAAAAAAAACAGCGTCAGTCACGCAACGAACGATTTTAAAACCTTGCATTTCTTATTTAATTAATAGTATTTTCAAGAGAGCATAGCGATGATAATGTCTAATAAATATATATTTAGTCACCTGAAGCAGCTGAAGCAAAAGTGCGCGAGCGCTTGACAACAATCTCATGGCGCGAAAATATTTAGCCGCCATGATATTGTTGTGTGGCGTTCGCGCACTTCTCAGTTGCTTCTGGTTACTAAACATAGATCTTATTATCGTCGCACCAGCGCGTGTATTGGAGATTCACTCTCTTACTTATGCTCTCTTGATATTTTATGACTGTTGATGGCCATTTGTATTCACCATTCACCAACACGTTTTTAAGACTCGCCATAGTATGCTACGTTCTTGTGCAAAGTTCCAGGTGGAATCTTCGCATTTATAACCCATCAAATATTTTTCTCTCTTGCATGATTGGAGGAATGCGTCACATGACCCGATATTTTCTCTTCGCCAGACGAAAAACATCGGCGAATACACCCCCTGTGAGCGTAGGCACGCGTCAAAGAAACTATTTGAAGGATGCTAACAACAATAACCTACATTGTGGCGTCGAAATATGTCCTCATGTTTGTCCTTGGACATTACCTGATCCTCGAAGCTCACATGCAGTTTCCCTTGAGCTTCGCTGTAGGGAACTGTTCTCTTCTCGGAGCAGATAATATGCGCGGAGGAAATATCAGGCCACAATGTAGGTTATTGTTGTTATCATCCTCCAAATATTTTATTTGACGGACGCTTACGCTCATAGGGGGCGTATTTAACAATTATCCTGCAAGATCGCGCCAAATATCGCCACATCCTTAGCCGTCGCAGGATGTCTGTCATGAGTAGGTGACAGATATTGAGGGTGAAATGAGCATATTTGGGCAATGTTATGATGTGTTGAATATTAATCGCTGATATTCGTCGTCTGGGAGAGAAAATATCGGATCACGTGACGCATCTAAAAGCTATTTTTGCATTCCAAAATACTCAAGTACGCGACGTATTCGGGAGCTACACCCCTTGGACCCCCTATGGGGCGCTGCCTCTCCAACCCAGCCCCCCAATTAAACTCCGCCTTCATAAACATTACACTATAACTTACTGTGATGTGATACTGCATAGATGGAAGTCTTCTAGCGACCAAACCAGACCGACACCGTTCCTTCCGTTGTCCATTCGCATTCTAGAGGGATCTGATAGTCAGAGGAAACGTTAGTTACATGATTTATACGGAAGCATTCTCATTACACGACTCAACTAATTTGGAAAAGGGTCTCTTTTCACATATCAAAGGGAGGATTGTTTGAAGAAAAAGACATTTAACAAACTCGGAAACTTTACAGCCCTGTTTACCACGGTTTTCATTGCTACGTGATGGCGCGAGACCAAAGTAGCGGCGTGTACTTTACATTTGCACTGGGCTTCCGCCGTCAATTACACAACGTGGGAGGGGCTAGCCCAAAACGTCTACACCACGTAAGAAAGTAAATAACTCTGTGTTTCGTTCGGCCTGAACGCAACTCTGTACTTGTATGTATTTCACCAGCTCATTAAACCACAGTTCAGGTATGGGTAAATCATATTATAATAGATTTAAACCTACGTAATACTTAACTTACTATATTTATTATTCCGATAGTTTTGGGAATTTTAATATTTACATGTTTTATTTGAGTATACCAGTTTAGATGATCGTCAATATATAATGCCAAGATACTTAAGATGGCTTTTTCGTTCAATTTTGAGTGTGGTCATGTTTATATTTACAAAAGTTCTTGGTGAGGTAATGATCATGAGGTAATGATCATGTACTTGACCATTTTTAATTTAAATGATAATTTATTAATAGCACGATGATTAAGTACACGTTGCATTTCACTAGTTATGACTGATTCTAGATCACTTTGATTAATATATTTCTATCGTCAGCAAAAAATATAAATAAAAGTTTATTTGAACAGTTCGGCACATCATTTATATCTAATTGGAAGAGTAAAGGCCCGAATATAGAGCCCGAGACACACCACAAGAGATGTCGAGCATGGGAGAGTCTGTATTGCCAATTCTGACTATTGTTTCCTATTTGTAAAATAATTAGAGAACCAGTCATAACCTATATAGGCAGGTCCGGTTATCCCATATTTATATAATTTAGCTAGCAGAATATTATGATTAGCGGTATCAAAAGCTTTGGAGAATTTGATTACGCGCCATCGTGGAACAATGATAACGGTGGTATGAGTCTGGAGAATTAACGAACTGAAGTTAGTTTTGATATGTCTGTCCTAATATTGACGATGATCAGTTTTCATCATAACATGGTCAAAATAACTGTGCATCCACGAGGCGTCTTTCATTTTATTTTACAACGACAGACGATATCGATTTCCGCGTGCGCACCACGCGTCAGCATAATTGTCTGTCTTCATAATTATTGATGATAAAAAATAACTAATCAGAGACAGAGAAAATGGGCGGTTGTAAAAATAAAATTTCATGTCCCCCTCTTTACTAATAAAACAGCTATTGTTCACACTTTTTCATGTTTGGTCAAAAGTCGTTTGCAACTTTGAGTTAATTAAACTTACTCTCTTTCCCTCTTTCTTAGCTTTAGTGTGTTCTACAGTAACCTCCACCTCTTTTCCAGTGTTCACAGTGACTGTTCCGCTAGTGATCTGAATTGTCTGAAAAGAATAATCAAATAAACAAGTTAACCTTAAGTGAAGGGCTGTGTGCCACAAGGGACCAAGTGCCCTTTTCAGGACGTTTTTTAAGCTACTGTGTATACTCACTTTAGGCATTTTTAATCGAAATTTCGAAGAAAAAGCGTCCTTAAAAAGGCACTTAATAGGAGGTCCCTTGTGGCAGACAGCCCGACATTCGACCGTTAAGTCTGAAATTATGTTCGTGTGGCCTGCCCTATAGAACATGTATGGCATTATGATAACTACGGCAGTCGGATTCTGCTGTGTTCTGATAACAGAATTATCGGCACCGGATTTCACTTTCTAAACATTCTCGTGAGATATAGAATAGATATCTGCGATGTTTATAAATTGCTGTTTTGCATTCTCTTTCTTCTCCTACCGAGATAACGCGAGACACAATGAAGAAATGGTCATGGGCCAAGCTACAACTGGCGCCAAATGTCAGTCTTGAAACACTTTGCTTCCATAGCGCCCCCATTCCCCCTGTAGTTACAAGACACTTGGTTTGGTAAAGCGAGTTTGCAGGGACATTAGCGATACAAAACACATGCACGTAAACTCCTATATTGTACCTTAGTATTTATCACGCCTCGAATATGGTTACTGTTTATGGTCTCCCTCCACTGCCGCCAAGCACCGGTCACTCATATATAGAAAACGTCCAACGACGTGCTACTAAATTAAATCTATCCGAACTATCCGCCACGTAAATTTGACCCTAATAATCTTTGTGTAACTACTTACCACAGGCAAAACTACTTCAGGTTCTCGTACTTTCCAAGACTGAGCTGTAAACCAGTGGAACAACCTACCTCAGCCCTGTGAGATCTGTACAACACTTCCGTCATTTAAATCTGAGCTACATAACTACTTCATGACTGAACGACCTTTCCTCTTACCAGCCTCTATAATTGCATAATTTGCATATTGTAATCCCTCGCCATTTCCCGTTGCCATTATTGTAATGAATATGATGTCTTATCTTATTAGTTTTTAGGCATATAAGGGCTGGATATCAATTGAGGCGAGAGCTCTGCTTCCTTCCCTTCTCACAAATTGTCCTTTATTATGTCACTGAATTGTACTTATTTATACAGCTTTTTTTTCGATTCTGTTTTTAGAGTTATAGTGTAAACTTTTGTGTACCAATAAACCGGTAATTATGTAGGTACAATGTAGGGTACACAGTTTGGTGTGTAAGAACTGTTCTCTCTTTCTGTGGAAATGTATCCCCCAGTAATCTGCTGATGACGCCATCCAGTGTCATCGGTGGTGTGGCTCTAAAATTCAAATCTCAGTGGACCCTTCTAGCTATAAACATGACAGCATTATTATAGGCTTGACATTGTTTCATGTTGTGCAGTACGACCATTAGAGCAGATTTCGTATGAGTGGGATAAACTACGGCATGTCCGCAGCCTTACGGTAATTAACCTACTATATAACCATACTTCTGTAATTCGATTGGATCAGAAAGACAAAAACAATAGGGAAAGTAAGTGAGTAAGTAAGTGACTTTAATATTTAAGTGTCAACGTATTTAGCTTTGCAGCCAATTGGGACACTAGTCCCGCGAGGATTTTACGTCTTTATCCGAGAAGACGTGAAGGTCTAACCGTTTACTGTATTATGTAAAGGCAACACCTTCTACTCAGTTATTTTAAGACCCTGAGTGTTGGTCCGGCCGGGGTTTGAACCTGCGAGCACCCGTTCGACAGATCGGCGCTTAACTGCGTAGCTAACCGGGAGGGAAAACATTTTTCCACGTCACGGCATACCGTAAAATAAGTAACCGTGCCGTAGTTGGTGCCGTAGCTAGCCGTTTGTCCAACTCGTACGAAATCTGCTCTATCTCACTGTGTTAGAGTGTGAACCACTCTGTCAACATATAGAGGCTATTGACTAAGCGCGAGGTCAAGATGGGAGGATATTAGCCAAGTTCTTAATTTGCGTGTTTATGGACCGAGACGAAGTCGAGGTCTATAAACACGCAAAAAAAAAATGAACGAGGCCAATGTCCCTCCATCTTCACCGAATAAGCTTGGTCAATAAGGTTTTATTATATGGCGAAAACCTAAATAAACACTCACTTTTAACGCACGCGCCAGAAACCCATTGCGCGGTAAACTGAAGAGCGAATAGAAATCAAGTTTAAATTAGACTGACACTCCACCACTTTCACTTGATGTTGAACCTCGATCGTGGCGTTTAAAACAGTTTTGTTTTCCGACATTAAAAATGCTTTTTCTTATGGACGAAAACTGACCTGTATTTTATTTACTGAGTTTCAATGACACCCGAATGCATTTATCTAAAATGTGCATATTTGTAAAAGATTTGAGAGAACTTTGAAAACCCGCAAGTTGAAACCACTTCAGTCTTCAGTGGCGATAACGGAATTTTATAAGCACTTGTAATCATTTGCAAAACTTGACAAAAAGAGCTGTAGAAGAATACAAACAAACTTGTAAGTATTAATTAGTAATACTCTTAATTTATAAGCCAATTACCAAATGTGAATGCTGAATTTCTCACTCTCATACAATAACAAAACTGCTTTCCAATTCTTCGATGGAACTGACAGTGTTAAGTTTACTCGTTTCCGTAAAAATATGTTTTCATATCACGATTTAGGAGCGTAGTGAGGTAGCCGAATTTTCTTTGTGTTTTTGGACGTCACAGCAATTTCAACTGCTGTGTATTTGACAACTACATAGTAATTTATTTAGAAAATATATCAATGTATCTCCATTCGTTCAATTCAGTCGTTTTGGTTGCAGTCATTTTCATCGATTTCTCGTTATTAATTTCTCTAAAAAGTTGAATTTCAGCTGGAAAAAAAAAGAGTTTAACCAGAAATATTTTTTAAATTAGTATTTGCCTTCATCTATACCAGGAGCGTCCATATCTCATATACAGGTGTCACAGCGTTGGGCTATTTTTAGATTATTTTCCCCGCCAATTGGTGGGTTGCATCGTGGCGGAACAAAAGATGCCTCATTAGCTACTTTTCATAAACCAAACAACATGGCTGCTACGCTTTTGTGATTTTATTCCCTTCCTTAGGAATAATTGCAACTCAACAATAGCGGGAAGCTGTTCTAAAAATAACCTAACTTGTGAAAACGCTGTGACATGGGCCTAGTATGCGGGATGGACGCTCCTACATTGTACATGTAGTTATGGGCTCCTGTCGTGACAAATTGTTTAGTTTCTATGAAATATATGGGTTTTATCGCTATTTGTTTATGCGAATTAAGAGTTGGAAAGTCCTGACCTGGATGATGGAATTGGAATTTAGCGTGTTGGTTTTTGCGGAGGCAGGACAACTGGAGAACCCGGAGAAAAACCCTCGAAGCAAGGGCGAGATATCAACTCACATATGACTCACGGCATATCGCACCACGTCCGCGAATCGAACCAGGGCCACAGAGGTCGGCTCCCTTCAGGAGCGGGCAAGATGAAAAAATCTTGCCCGCTGAGCAACCAATCAAATTGTTGCATTCAGCTGATCAGAGTCGTCTTGCCTGCTCACTGAGCTGCCATATAATAAAACCTTATACCAGGATAAGTCAGATATAAACAGTCTTACCTCTAAGGGAGCTTTCGCTTCTTTCTTGGGCACACCTGATCACAACGAGAAGTAACACTGAATTAATATTGAATCAGGACTTAAAATCAAATTAATGTGATGGAATTATCAAGGACACTACAGTACGTAAAAGTACCCCGGCTTCCTACCCCACAAAATGACTTCGGTTTAAATAGCTATTGCTTATACTTCGCTAGCATTATCTATATCAGGTTTTCTATTGAAGTTGTATACCTTATTATACGATAACCATGGCGAAATGAGCGCTCTGATTGGTCGATAGCCATGACCTAGTGCACGAGACGTCACATACTACAACTACGACACTTATTCGGTAACTGAAGGTCGTAGCTGATTGGAAGGGGATTTGTTGTTTGTTTGGTTAGGGTTAGTCGTATTGTTTGGTAAGCCATGTGCTTTGTTGAGCTTGGCTACCCTATTGTTCATTCGCCAATGGTGTGGCTCGTGCACAGCTCTCTTTCTTCCTCTAATTTGTCTTGGACTGCTCAAAGGAGTTTAAAAATTCTGAATAAAAAACGAATTCGAAGAGCATTCAGGTAGTTGAAGGAAAATGACGCCATCATCACCAATTAGATCGTGACATATGCACAGATGACGTCACAAGTCCCTGGCGCGCTCTATTTTGTTGGAAAAGTCGACTGGGCCTCGCATATATTCACGTTGGTGGCCCTACGACTAATGTTTACACTAAGTGATAACTAAATAACTACTTTTAATTAAACTACGAAAACTATCCTAAAAACTTTAAATATTTTACTAGATTAAAAAGTGTATTTATTTAAAGGAATGATAATCTAAAATGAATTTAACAGCAAGGTCAGATGCACGATAGGTACTATAATCAGAAAGTGTAGGTGAAATTTTCCGAGGGAGGAGGCTCATCCAATTTCTCTAGGAAGAGAGTTCCATAGTACTGCTCCACTATAAGAAAAACTGGTTTTCAGAAAATTCGTTGCTGGTTTGGGACTTCTTTTAATGACTTCTTTGTTTTCTTCACGTCGAGACGTCATTATTTTGTAGACTATTTAATAATTAGACTGCGAGCTCTAGGTTTCTATTGGCAGATAGTTGGGTAAGGGGCACAGCCCCGAGTTAACTATCAAAGTCCATAGAAATCAATAGCGAGAAGTCTAATTGTCTTAGCATAACCAAGCTACCGTTCTATCAACTTAGCGATCGTGAAAACTGTGATTTTTTTGTTTGCGCGTGCTCGTTTGACTATCGATCATTATAGTTCACCACAAAATTTTAGTGCGCGCTCATTGGCTAAGAACGTTCACGTGACGTGATAGTTGTCTTCCGCGGAGGCAAACTATCAGGGGTTATAGTTCACCACAACATTTTGGTGCGCGCTCAATGGCTGAAAGCGATCACGTGACGTGATAGTTGTCGTCCGCGGATGTAAAGTATCAGACGTTATAGTTCACCACAAAATTTTGGCGCGCGCTCACTGGTCAAAAGCGATCACGTGACGTGATAGTTGTCATCCGCGGAGGCAAACTGTCAGGCGATAGTGCCCGGTGAGCACGAAACGAAAGACAATTTTGTGTTGAATAACGCAAATAGACTGTGTCTGTCTCGGACCTATCGGCTGATAGTTTCCCTTGGAAATTTGATGTTGTTCGAGGGCTTATATTTGTTTTAAGAACATCAAATTTCCGCGGGCAACTATAAGCCGACAGTTCCTCGACGGACACAGTCTATTTGTATAATAGTGCCCGCTGAGAGCGGAAGACAATTTTGTGATGAACAATAACGACAAATAGACTGTGTTTGTCTCAGAACTATTATACAAATAGACTGTGTCCGTCGAGGAACTATCGGCTAATAGTTGCCCGCGGAAATTTGATGTTCTTAAAACAAATATAAGCCCGAGAACGAAGTTCGAGGGCTTATATGCTAGTTTTAAGAACATCAAATTTCCAAGGGAAACTATCAGCCGATAGTTCCGAGACAAACACAGTCTATTTGTCGTTATTGTTCATCACAAAATTGTCTTCCGCTCTCAGCGGGCACTATCGCCTGATAGTTTGCATCCGCGGAGGACAACTATCACGTCACGTGATCGCTTTTGGCCAATGAGAGCGCGCCAAAATTTTGTGGTGAACTATAACGGCTGATAGTTTCCCTTGAAAATTCGATGTTCTTAAAACTATCATATAAGCACTCGAACTGCGTTATCGGGCTTATATTTGTTTTAAGAACATCAAATTTCCGCGGGCAACTATCAGCCGATAGTTCCTCGAAGGACATGCTCTATTTGTATAATAGATGGTGCCTCGCTAGCCAATCAGATGGCGAGTTTACCAATAGACTGCGGCTGGGTTATGCTAATAGAGGACAGATGTACGAAAAATAAAATTTATTTGCTAATGGAACTTTAATCATTTTGTGCTGCATGTGCTTTTACCTAACATAGCGACCAGGTCATTGATGGTAACAGAACATCCGGGCTGCCATAACGTTACCAGCTCATGTGTTTCACCTTTGATGTTCACCTGTCAATAAACAACATTGTCACATAGCCACAAGTTTTCCAGACAAAACGCACGTTGGTTGAACCGGGTCACATCACTCATATCTTTGAGAACGCAACTCAAATTTGTGTTCTCCTTGTGAGGTGGCGGCCGTAATTTCACTATTACATTTCCTGCATTCTGATTGGTCTGAATTTGTTTTCATTTTAATTGGGTTCTGGCACAAAATGGTTCAATGCCTGACTTAATCCTTTTTAGAAATTCGCCACTGCAATGGCACTCGGTTATGTCTCTATCAATTCCAAACGTGTCCCCCCTCAACCCTCCCACCCGCGGGAATACGTGGGCATTGAACAGCTCAGTATGTGCCGCGTGTGGGGCATTTGCCAGAAAAGAAAAGTTAGGGGGTAGAGAATTTGAAATATCAAAGATAACGAATTTTACATCTATGTTTATATGAGATGTGCACTCATTCCAATTAAAGCCGCACGGTTTAATTCAAAAATGACACATACACCACAAATGCGCGGGGGAGGGGGGACGGGGCGAATAGGCAAGTTTGCAGTTGATAGAGACATAACAGTCTTCGTAAAAATGGATTTGTTATGCTTCTCACGGTATCGTTCTATATTGTAAAACATAAAATATTTACCTTGCCTCTTCTCTTTATTTTTAATTCCTTGTTATGAAATCGATCTCGTAGATTCCAAATTGTCTGCAAAATAACCCAGAGAACGTAATATTTTACTGCCAAGTTCTGGGGCCAGTAAACGTGCTGTCCGCGATAGCTTCAGGCACTCTGCCTCGTATTGGTGTTCAAGGCTCACGCATGTGCTTTTGATAAGCCCAGCGGAACATAACGCAATCTCGTACCCAGACCCTATATGTTTCTTATTGCGCATATTTTCGTCGAGCATGCGCAGTAAGAAACAATGGTCTGTGTACGAGATTGAGCATAACGTTGTGCTGCGGTGTGGCACAGCCGTATTCTTCAAACTCAAAAACATCGCAGAAGGCAAATTCTTCCATACAAATACAGAGTCATTTCTTATTAACTTACCGAAAATTCCAACGGAACTTCCAACGGACGCTCTGTAAGGGATGTATAGAATGCCTGGAAAGAAAGCTTCCCTTAGAATCATAGCAGTGTATAATACTGAGTAAGGAAAAAAATTACGAAACAGGTTACCTCCAATCAATTGGAACGTGAAAAACAATGTTTGCTCTCAAATGTTTGTTATGGATGCCTAAATATGGTGCTGTATTTGGTTCTTGTAAATCGATCAATCGACCGGTTTTCCTGTCCACGAAACTCATTTGAATTTCTCGGGTGCCGCCATCTTGGATCTAATGACGTCACACGGTTGTAGTTGTGTAACAATAGAGGGCTGTTCTGTAATTTTTGGGTGGTGTTTTTTTTCTCGGGTTGGGTTACCTGTGGTGCGTGGTAGCTATAGAAGCGCTTGGTATAGTGGTCATGACGTGTGCAATACGCGGATGGTACGAGTTTGAGCCCCAGTAGGATCGCTCGAAAATACGTTTCTCTCGTTTACCTTCTCTTCTTGTTTACTTGTGAGCCTTAGCCCTAGGTGAGTTTACCCGTGAACCCGTCCGATGGTTTGGGGACGGGTTAGGATTTGTCTTAGAGTACAGATTATATCATTACTTTAAAGCGATTTGACAAATGATGATAATCATTACTTTAAACCTCGAGAAAGCGTAGGACATGTAGTATACAATTTAGAGGAACCAATCACAGCAATAGATTTAATCATCCATAAGAAACATTTGGGAGCAAACATCGTTTTTCAGTGGAGGTCAGTCATTAGCTGGTTAGGGGGGAAGGGTAATTTATTTTTGGGTGAAATTTTATAATACTTTTTTTGAATACCTTTGTTTTAATAAATACAGTGAGGAAATGTTTATTTTAAACTTTACTGACCTGAAATGGCATCTCCTCCTCTCTATAACAGAAAGGTAACACAAAAACCGAGGAGCGTGGTACGACCTCGTATGTTCCATGGTCGACGTGGTATACTTTGACGGTTGTCTGAAGAACAAAGAAAACATTTCAAAAACGACTGTTGCGTTCCTTCATTGTTTGCTCTATATATTAACAAAAATGCAGTTTCATATTCTAAATTATCTCTGTACGCCATAACTACAGACGCATTTGCTCAAGTTTTAGAGTCATTTTGATGTTAAATATTCATAAATACCAACGAGAAGGTGGACTATTCACATCTCTGTGTATTGTTGTAGTTTCCAGTTTTACACCTCGCTGGTATTTGTGAATATTTAACATCAGAATGAGGCTAACACTGAGCAAACTGCGTCTGTACTCATTTCATCATTTTCGAATACAAAATTATTAGCTATGAGATGATAAGATATTGACGAGATTTTATAAGAATGCTAAGTTACCAGAGAGCGCCGAAGAGCTCCTCTCCGCACAGTAAGGCATAGTTTCCCATTCCGATAACGCCGCTCTCTCTCCAGACACCTGGATGCTACTGCTGATCTGAAAAATACAATTTGTTCCGTGTTTAAAACCAACAAAGTATCAGGATTTCTACCCTCCTCCGCAGGCAACTCTATACGAGTCGCAAAGTAAAACACGCGAAATACTCAGACAAACTCCATCTGATGTCCTCCGTGAACGTACATCAATAAAAAAAGAAGGAGAAGAAGAAATGCTTTATAAAAGAAACTCCCGTCACCCTAAAGTGGTTTTCAGGGAGGACTATTACAGAGAATATGTATAAGCCTACATAATAGATAATTAATAGATAATTACAAATAATAGATAATTACAAATATAAATTTATAAAAAAACTATCATAAAGGGAGAATAAAAACAAAGATATGTAAGTATAGCATAAAATATAGCTAATAGAAACATTAACTCACCAACACGCAGGACAGACTAAAAAAGGACTGCGAATAACAATGAGGCCGTTGATTGAAGCCCGATTTACATGCATGACAAGCATTTGGGCGGACACATTTGGGAAGAGCTAAAGACGCAGAAGAGCTTACGGGACGATCAAGAACAACTTTAGCCGCTTTGTTCTGTAATATTTGCAAGAAACATTGAAACATTATTATATCTGTCACCCCTGACTACGTTACCATAATCTAACATAGGTAGAATCAGAGTACTTACGCCAAGTTTCCAATGGCCAATGGCAGCGAATGTTTTATTTAAGTTTAGATAGAAGTTTTCTGTTTATATATACTTTACCTCATGTCGGACTCAAAAAGCTCTAATTCAACCCTCTCGGCCCAGTTGAACTGTTTCAAAATGACTGTACCGTCCCTGTTCATCTTGGCGATTTTCACTGAATCTGATGGTGAATGGAGAGAAAGCGAAAGATATTGTAAAGTCGTCGTTAAACCTAAATGATACTCTAGTATCACGTAATTTCACATACATATATACCGAATTCCATATTTCGCGAATAGTCTGTAACTGGGATATATCAAAGACGTAAACTAGATGGGCTATTCTCTCGATAACTCTGAATGCACAATCTTAGTGTGAAACTTTTTTTCATTTCATTTCGCCATTGTGAGATAGGGGAAACGTCACCATTGCGCGTGCTTTTCATTGTGAGTTAGGAGAAACGTCACAAGTGCGCGCGCTTTTCGGCATTGTGAAAAGTGCGCGTTCTTAACGGCATTGTGAGATAGAGGAAACGTCACAAGTGCTCGCGCTTCAAAGAAAATCGTGGCCTCGATGATTTGTTTCATGGACATATTCAAATAATAATAATACTTTATTCCAAAAATACCATCAAAGATACATAGGAAGTACTGGAAGTACACAAGTAGCTAGGTACAATCATTAAACATAGTCATAATGTCGTGGCAATATTTTGCTGTACACCTCATTACAGATTCATCCTTCATTGACAAGCAGTACGAAAATAATTCTCGCCGACTAAAACAACTAAATGAATCATTGATAGCTAACAAATTCAAATGAGCTGCCCTTACACAATAGACCATGAAAAACGATTTTTGTTTGGTCAAGCAGTCACGTGAAGTTATTTTACGTCACTTCAACGCAAAGCCAAACCTGTCAATCTCACGTTGATTGATAGATAAGACTTGTACACAAATTCTCCAGAGAGTTATCAATAAAAGTAACATGCAGAAGCATTAATTAGAACCAACTCTAAGTATCATTACGGCTTAATTCACATAAAAGCTTATCGACCGTGAGTTTCATTTTGATCTGAACTTTCAATCTTAAAGCATGTGGAATCTGTGTTCAAACTTGTTTGTGATGCGATTTGAACGTAATCGTTTGAAAGGGGCATGGCAGCTTTGATTACCATCGCGGTTTTATGTTATGCTCCTCCACATGTTATCTGGAAATAGAAACCTTGAACCTTGAAGTAGCCGATTCAGAATTTAACACCCGTGAGTTGAACAGAAGCAGCCGTTACTGTTTTATCAGTATATCGACTTTTACAACACCAGAAACCTTCCATGACACCTCCCTTAAAAGCATGGGAAATCTGTTTTCAAACTTGTTTGCGATGCGATTTGAACGTAATTGTGAACTATTTTCATTTTGACGGAAGCCGCCTAGCCTCCTGTAACAAAAAAGGCTGCCAAAGCCAAAGGAGGCCGCATTAGAGCTTTTTTTTGAACAAGTGTAAGAACAAGTTTCGGTAAGAACGCTAAGTTAAACAATCGGCGCTCAATTCAAAACTCTTGGTGTAAGAATAAGGTTCGGTAAGAACGCTAACAGAACGCAAAGTTAAACAATCGGCGCGGCTCAATTCAAAACTCTTGGTGTAAGAATAATTTTCGGTAAGAACGCTAACAGAACGCTAAGTTAAACAATCGGCGCGGCTCAATTCAAATATTGGTGTAAGAATAAGTTTCGGTAAGAACGCTAACAGAGCGCTAAGATAAACAATCGGCGCTCAATTCAAAACTCTTGGTGTAAGAATAAGTTTCGGTAAGAACGCTAACAGATCGCTAAGTTAAACAATCGGCGCGGCTCAATTCAAATATTGGTGTAAGAATAAGTTTCGGTAAGAACGCTAACAGAATGCTAAGTCATGGCTAAGTTAAACAGTCGGCGCTCAATTCAAAACTCTCGGTGTAAGAATAAGTTTCGGTAAGAACGCTAACAGAATGCTAAGTCATGGCTAAGTTAAATAGTCGGCGCTCAATTCAAATATTGGTGTAAGAATAAGTTTAGACTGCGAACAGTCCCTTTATTTTTTTGGTCTCTAGTCACGAAAAACTCGAAAGACTGTAAAGGTTTAATAATTCAAGGAGTTAGTTATTCTTGAAGAACACAGCCGGCTGTTTTTTTATTAAACTGAATCAGCCAATCGTTTCAAGTTTAACTTAAAAAGGGATACAGCCCTAGGGATACTGTTGTACAACAACCTCCCTAGGGTAGTATGAGGCGGAGTTTAAGGAAAGTTCATGGCCGAGTGCTCGTTGCCGCGTTATTGTCTTTCTGAATTCTTATGAAGCATAATCTGAAACCAGCTCATTCCCCAAAAAACGTTAAAACGGACCCCATCTATGATTGAAATTCGTAGAATGTTTCATCACAGTAGCTGAATATTGGAAAACATCTTCCATTTGCAGGCTATAAACGAGTGTCGATTTAGAGGCCTGTGATCTAGAAAACGCCATTTGAATTTCCTGTCAGCTCTTCCAAATATGGAATATGGAATTTTCCTAATATGGAAGAGACCACGGGAAGTTCAAACAACACTTTTGCCTGCTATTTTATTGATATACATGACAATTCCAAATGCAAAGCGTTAAAATTACTGTGTGAAGTTTGGTTTCAGGCAAGATTTAGCTAAAACTACCCTATGTTCAAACGAAAACGGACACCACTTCCCTTC
>JAOWCC010000202.1:0-86648 GCA_030867875.1 Actinernus sp. WN-2022 | reverse complement strand
CTCCTCCCCACCCCACACCACCCTCATAAAATACCTACAGATCAATTATTGGAAAGAAAGGCCAGAAAAGTCGTAAACTGTCATTTGCCCTTTCAAGAAAGCGGCAAAAACACGAGTAACTGGCTTTTAAAGCTTAAAGGCACACAAGATCTACGCTGTTTCCACAAAAGGAGCCCTAGAACCTAAAACCCCCTTTTGTGAAAACATGCTAGATCTTGTGTGCCTTTAGCTTTAAAAGCCAGTAACTCGTGTTTTTGCCGTTTTCTTGAAACGGCAAATGACAGTTGAAGACTTTAATGGCCTTTCTATCCCATAATTTACTTGTGTGAGATCTATCCCATAATTTCTTTATTTGAGACCTAGAGGTTATGCTTAGGTTAGAAAAAGGCCATTTTCTGGTATTGTTACTCAAAATACAGGAAACTTCCATCCATTAATCGCAATCTACATGAAGAGAACGTTGTATTGCCGTATAGTGCATCGAAATCCATTGAAAGCTCGAGAAATGGCGCCACTTTGAAGATATTAGGGTACACAAGTAACTTTGAGAGATTAAGGTTAGGTTACAAAAAAACACATTTTCGGATTTTCTACTCCAAATAGGGCAAAACTGGCACGCCAGTCTGAAAGTACAGGAAGAGGCCGTTGTATTGCCGTATAGTGCATCGAAATCCATTAAAAGGTCGAGAAATGGCGCCACTTTGAAATTTAGGTTACACAAGTAAATTAATGCGTACTTGTTGGCTTTAAAAGCCAGTAACTCACTTTTCAACGTTTTGATCCCAAAAATGCACCTTTTTTCTCAGACCTAGTGGAAAATGTACATCTTTCACTAAGCAAATCGTTGCGCCATACGTCAGGCAAAGTTGGTTTTTCGCGAAATTTTTTGAACTACTCCTCCCCACCCCACACCACCCTCATAAAATACCTACAGATCAATTATTGGAAAGAAAGGCCAGAAAAGTCGTAAACTGTCATTTGCCCTTTCAAGAAAGCGGCAAAAACACGAGTAACTGGCTTTTAAAGCTTAAAGGCACACAAGATCTACGCTGTTTCCACAAAAGGAGCCCTAGAACCTAAAACCCCCTTTTGTGAAAACATGCTAGATCTTGTGTGCCTTTAGCTTTAAAAGCCAGTAACTCGTGTTTTTGCCGTTTTCTTGAAACGGCAAATGACAGTTGAAGACTTTAATGGCCTTTCTATCCCATAATTTACTTGTGTGAGATCTATCCCATAATTTCTTTATTTGAGACCTAGAGGTTATGCTTAGGTTAGAAAAAGGCCATTTTCTGGTATTGTTACTCAAAATACAGGAAACTTCCATCCATTAATCGCAATCTACATGAAGAGAACGTTGTATTGCCGTATAGTGCATCGAAATCCATTGAAAGCTCGAGAAATGGCGCCACTTTGAAGATATTAGGGTACACAAGTAACTTTGAGAGATTAAGGTTAGGTTACAAAAAAACACATTTTCGGATTTTCTACTCCAAATAGGGCAAAACTGGCACGCCAGTCTGAAAGTACAGGAAGAGGCCGTTGTATTGCCGTATAGTGCATCGAAATCCATTAAAAGGTCGAGAAATGGCGCCACTTTGAAATTTAGGTTACACAAGTAAATTAATGCGTACTTGTTGGCTTTAAAAGCCAGTAACTCACTTTTCAACGTTTTGATCCCAAAAATGCACCTTTTTTCTCAGACCTAGTGGAAAATGTACATCTTTCACTAAGCAAATCGTTGCGCCATACGTCAGGCAAAGTTGGTTTTTCGCGAAATTTTTTGAACTACTCCTCCCCACCCCACACCACCCTCATAAAATACCTACAGATCAATTATTGGAAAGAAAGGCCAGAAAAGTCGTAAACTGTCATTTGCCCTTTCAAGAAAGCGGCAAAAACACGAGTAACTGGCTTTTAAAGCTTAAAGGCACACAAGATCTACGCTGTTTCCACAAAAGGAGCCCTAGAACCTAAAACCCCCTTTTGTGAAAACATGCTAGATCTTGTGTGCCTTTAGCTTTAAAAGCCAGTAACTCGTGTTTTTGCCGTTTTCTTGAAACGGCAAATGACAGTTGAAGACTTTAATGGCCTTTCTATCCCATAATTTACTTGTGTGAGATCTATCCCATAATTTCTTTATTTGAGACCTAGAGGTTATGCTTAGGTTAGAAAAAGGCCATTTTCTGGTATTGTTACTCAAAATACAGGAAACTTCCATCCATTAATCGCAATCTACATGAAGAGAACGTTGTATTGCCGTATAGTGCATCGAAATCCATTGAAAGCTCGAGAAATGGCGCCACTTTGAAGATATTAGGGTACACAAGTAACTTTGAGAGATTAAGGTTAGGTTACAAAAAAACACATTTTCGGATTTTCTACTCCAAATAGGGCAAAACTGGCACGCCAGTCTGAAAGTACAGGAAGAGGCCGTTGTATTGCCGTATAGTGCATCGAAATCCATTAAAAGGTCGAGAAATGGCGCCACTTTGAAATTTAGGTTACACAAGTAAATTAATGCGTACTTGTTGGCTTTAAAAGCCAGTAACTCACTTTTCAACGTTTTGATCCCAAAAATGCACCTTTTTTCTCAGACCTAGTGGAAAATGTACATCTTTCACTAAGCAAATCGTTGCGCCATACGTCAGGCAAAGTTGGTTTTTCGCGAAATTTTTTGAACTACTCCTCCCCACCCCACACCACCCTCATAAAATACCTACAGATCAATTATTGGAAAGAAAGGCCAGAAAAGTCGTAAACTGTCATTTGCCCTTTCAAGAAAGCGGCAAAAACACGAGTAACTGGCTTTTAAAGCTTAAAGGCACACAAGATCTACGCTGTTTCCACAAAAGGAGCCCTAGAACCTAAAACCCCCTTTTGTGAAAACATGCTAGATCTTGTGTGCCTTTAGCTTTAAAAGCCAGTAACTCGTGTTTTTGCCGTTTTCTTGAAACGGCAAATGACAGTTGAAGACTTTAATGGCCTTTCTATCCCATAATTTACTTGTGTGAGATCTATCCCATAATTTCTTTATTTGAGACCTAGAGGTTATGCTTAGGTTAGAAAAAGGCCATTTTCTGGTATTGTTACTCAAAATACAGGAAACTTCCATCCATTAATCGCAATCTACATGAAGAGAACGTTGTATTGCCGTATAGTGCATCGAAATCCATTGAAAGCTCGAGAAATGGCGCCACTTTGAAGATATTAGGGTACACAAGTAACTTTGAGAGATTAAGGTTAGGTTACAAAAAAACACATTTTCGGATTTTCTACTCCAAATAGGGCAAAACTGGCACGCCAGTCTGAAAGTACAGGAAGAGGCCGTTGTATTGCCGTATAGTGCATCGAAATCCATTAAAAGGTCGAGAAATGGCGCCACTTTGAAATTTAGGTTACACAAGTAAATTAATGCGTACTTGTTGGCTTTAAAAGCCAGTAACTCACTTTTCAACGTTTTGATCCCAAAAATGCACCTTTTTTCTCAGACCTAGTGGAAAATGTACATCTTTCACTAAGCAAATCGTTGCGCCATACGTCAGGCAAAGTTGGTTTTTCGCGAAATTTTTTGAACTACTCCTCCCCACCCCACACCACCCTCATAAAATACCTACAGATCAATTATTGGAAAGAAAGGCCAGAAAAGTCGTAAACTGTCATTTGCCCTTTCAAGAAAGCGGCAAAAACACGAGTAACTGGCTTTTAAAGCTTAAAGGCACACAAGATCTACGCTGTTTCCACAAAAGGAGCCCTAGAACCTAAAACCCCCTTTTGTGAAAACATGCTAGATCTTGTGTGCCTTTAGCTTTAAAAGCCAGTAACTCGTGTTTTTGCCGTTTTCTTGAAACGGCAAATGACAGTTGAAGACTTTAATGGCCTTTCTATCCCATAATTTACTTGTGTGAGATCTATCCCATAATTTCTTTATTTGAGACCTAGAGGTTATGCTTAGGTTAGAAAAAGGCCATTTTCTGGTATTGTTACTCAAAATACAGGAAACTTCCATCCATTAATCGCAATCTACATGAAGAGAACGTTGTATTGCCGTATAGTGCATCGAAATCCATTGAAAGCTCGAGAAATGGCGCCACTTTGAAGATATTAGGGTACACAAGTAACTTTGAGAGATTAAGGTTAGGTTACAAAAAAACACATTTTCGGATTTTCTACTCCAAATAGGGCAAAACTGGCACGCCAGTCTGAAAGTACAGGAAGAGGCCGTTGTATTGCCGTATAGTGCATCGAAATCCATTGAAAGCTCGAGAAATGGCGCCACTTTGAAGATATTAGGGTACACAAGTAACTTTGAGAGATTAAGGTTAGGTTACAAAAAAACACATTTTCGGATTTTCTACTCCAAATAGGGCAAAACTGGCACGCCAGTCTGAAAGTACAGGAAGAGGCCGTTGTATTGCCGTATAGTGCATCGAAATCCATTAAAAGGTCGAGAAATGGCGCCACTTTGAAATTTAGGTTACACAAGTAAATTAATGCGTACTTGTTGGCTTTAAAAGCCAGTAACTCACTTTTCAACGTTTTGATCCCAAAAATGCACCTTTTTTCTCAGACCTAGTGGAAAATGTACATCTTTCACTAAGCAAATCGTTGCGCCATACGTCAGGCAAAGTTGGTTTTTCGCGAAATTTTTTGAACTACTCCTCCCCACCCCACACCACCCTCATAAAATACCTACAGATCAATTATTGGAAAGAAAGGCCAGAAAAGTCGTAAACTGTCATTTGCCCTTTCAAGAAAGCGGCAAAAACACGAGTAACTGGCTTTTAAAGCTTAAAGGCACACAAGATCTACGCTGTTTCCACAAAAGGAGCCCTAGAACCTAAAACCCCCTTTTGTGAAAACATGCTAGATCTTGTGTGCCTTTAGCTTTAAAAGCCAGTAACTCGTGTTTTTGCCGTTTTCTTGAAACGGCAAATGACAGTTGAAGACTTTAATGGCCTTTCTATCCCATAATTTACTTGTGTGAGATCTATCCCATAATTTCTTTATTTGAGACCTAGAGGTTATGCTTAGGTTAGAAAAAGGCCATTTTCTGGTATTGTTACTCAAAATACAGGAAACTTCCATCCATTAATCGCAATCTACATGAAGAGAACGTTGTATTGCCGTATAGTGCATCGAAATCCATTGAAAGCTCGAGAAATGGCGCCACTTTGAAGATATTAGGGTACACAAGTAACTTTGAGAGATTAAGGTTAGGTTACAAAAAAACACATTTTCGGATTTTCTACTCCAAATAGGGCAAAACTGGCACGCCAGTCTGAAAGTACAGGAAGAGGCCGTTGTATTGCCGTATAGTGCATCGAAATCCATTAAAAGGTCGAGAAATGGCGCCACTTTGAAATTTAGGTTACACAAGTAAATTAATGCGTACTTGTTGGCTTTAAAAGCCAGTAACTCACTTTTCAACGTTTTGATCCCAAAAATGCACCTTTTTTCTCAGACCTAGTGGAAAATGTACATCTTTCACTAAGCAAATCGTTGCGCCATACGTCAGGCAAAGTTGGTTTTTCGCGAAATTTTTTGAACTACTCCTCCCCACCCCACACCACCCTCATAAAATACCTACAGATCAATTATTGGAAAGAAAGGCCAGAAAAGTCGTAAACTGTCATTTGCCCTTTCAAGAAAGCGGCAAAAACACGAGTAACTGGCTTTTAAAGCTTAAAGGCACACAAGATCTACGCTGTTTCCACAAAAGGAGCCCTAGAACCTAAAACCCCCTTTTGTGAAAACATGCTAGATCTTGTGTGCCTTTAGCTTTAAAAGCCAGTAACTCGTGTTTTTGCCGTTTTCTTGAAACGGCAAATGACAGTTGAAGACTTTAATGGCCTTTCTATCCCATAATTTACTTGTGTGAGATCTATCCCATAATTTCTTTATTTGAGACCTAGAGGTTATGCTTAGGTTAGAAAAAGGCCATTTTCTGGTATTGTTACTCAAAATACAGGAAACTTCCATCCATTAATCGCAATCTACATGAAGAGAACGTTGTATTGCCGTATAGTGCATCGAAATCCATTGAAAGCTCGAGAAATGGCGCCACTTTGAAGATATTAGGGTACACAAGTAACTTTGAGAGATTAAGGTTAGGTTACAAAAAAACACATTTTCGGATTTTCTACTCCAAATAGGGCAAAACTGGCACGCCAGTCTGAAAGTACAGGAAGAGGCCGTTGTATTGCCGTATAGTGCATCGAAATCCATTAAAAGGTCGAGAAATGGCGCCACTTTGAAATTTAGGTTACACAAGTAAATTAATGCGTACTTGTTGGCTTTAAAAGCCAGTAACTCACTTTTCAACGTTTTGATCCCAAAAATGCACCTTTTTTCTCAGACCTAGTGGAAAATGTACATCTTTCACTAAGCAAATCGTTGCGCCATACGTCAGGCAAAGTTGGTTTTTCGCGAAATTTTTTGAACTACTCCTCCCCACCCCACACCACCCTCATAAAATACCTACAGATCAATTATTGGAAAGAAAGGCCAGAAAAGTCGTAAACTGTCATTTGCCCTTTCAAGAAAGCGGCAAAAACACGAGTAACTGGCTTTTAAAGCTTAAAGGCACACAAGATCTACGCTGTTTCCACAAAAGGAGCCCTAGAACCTAAAACCCCCTTTTGTGAAAACATGCTAGATCTTGTGTGCCTTTAGCTTTAAAAGCCAGTAACTCGTGTTTTTGCCGTTTTCTTGAAACGGCAAATGACAGTTGAAGACTTTAATGGCCTTTCTATCCCATAATTTACTTGTGTGAGATCTATCCCATAATTTCTTTATTTGAGACCTAGAGGTTATGCTTAGGTTAGAAAAAGGCCATTTTCTGGTATTGTTACTCAAAATACAGGAAACTTCCATCCATTAATCGCAATCTACATGAAGAGAACGTTGTATTGCCGTATAGTGCATCGAAATCCATTGAAAGCTCGAGAAATGGCGCCACTTTGAAGATATTAGGGTACACAAGTAACTTTGAGAGATTAAGGTTAGGTTACAAAAAAACACATTTTCGGATTTTCTACTCCAAATAGGGCAAAACTGGCACGCCAGTCTGAAAGTACAGGAAGAGGCCGTTGTATTGCCGTATAGTGCATCGAAATCCATTAAAAGGTCGAGAAATGGCGCCACTTTGAAATTTAGGTTACACAAGTAAATTAATGCGTACTTGTTGGCTTTAAAAGCCAGTAACTCACTTTTCAACGTTTTGATCCCAAAAATGCACCTTTTTTCTCAGACCTAGTGGAAAATGTACATCTTTCACTAAGCAAATCGTTGCGCCATACGTCAGGCAAAGTTGGTTTTTCGCGAAATTTTTTGAACTACTCCTCCCCACCCCACACCACCCTCATAAAATACCTACAGATCAATTATTGGAAAGAAAGGCCAGAAAAGTCGTAAACTGTCATTTGCCCTTTCAAGAAAGCGGCAAAAACACGAGTAACTGGCTTTTAAAGCTTAAAGGCACACAAGATCTACGCTGTTTCCACAAAAGGAGCCCTAGAACCTAAAACCCCCTTTTGTGAAAACATGCTAGATCTTGTGTGCCTTTAGCTTTAAAAGCCAGTAACTCGTGTTTTTGCCGTTTTCTTGAAACGGCAAATGACAGTTGAAGACTTTAATGGCCTTTCTATCCCATAATTTACTTGTGTGAGATCTATCCCATAATTTCTTTATTTGAGACCTAGAGGTTATGCTTAGGTTAGAAAAAGGCCATTTTCTGGTATTGTTACTCAAAATACAGGAAACTTCCATCCATTAATCGCAATCTACATGAAGAGAACGTTGTATTGCCGTATAGTGCATCGAAATCCATTGAAAGCTCGAGAAATGGCGCCACTTTGAAGATATTAGGGTACACAAGTAACTTTGAGAGATTAAGGTTAGGTTACAAAAAAACACATTTTCGGATTTTCTACTCCAAATAGGGCAAAACTGGCACGCCAGTCTGAAAGTACAGGAAGAGGCCGTTGTATTGCCGTATAGTGCATCGAAATCCATTAAAAGGTCGAGAAATGGCGCCACTTTGAAATTTAGGTTACACAAGTAAATTAATGCGTACTTGTTGGCTTTAAAAGCCAGTAACTCACTTTTCAACGTTTTGATCCCAAAAATGCACCTTTTTTCTCAGACCTAGTGGAAAATGTACATCTTTCACTAAGCAAATCGTTGCGCCATACGTCAGGCAAAGTTGGTTTTTCGCGAAATTTTTTGAACTACTCCTCCCCACCCCACACCACCCTCATAAAATACCTACAGATCAATTATTGGAAAGAAAGGCCAGAAAAGTCGTAAACTGTCATTTGCCCTTTCAAGAAAGCGGCAAAAACACGAGTAACTGGCTTTTAAAGCTTAAAGGCACACAAGATCTACGCTGTTTCCACAAAAGGAGCCCTAGAACCTAAAACCCCCTTTTGTGAAAACATGCTAGATCTTGTGTGCCTTTAGCTTTAAAAGCCAGTAACTCGTGTTTTTGCCGTTTTCTTGAAACGGCAAATGACAGTTGAAGACTTTAATGGCCTTTCTATCCCATAATTTACTTGTGTGAGATCTATCCCATAATTTCTTTATTTGAGACCTAGAGGTTATGCTTAGGTTAGAAAAAGGCCATTTTCTGGTATTGTTACTCAAAATACAGGAAACTTCCATCCATTAATCGCAATCTACATGAAGAGAACGTTGTATTGCCGTATAGTGCATCGAAATCCATTGAAAGCTCGAGAAATGGCGCCACTTTGAAGATATTAGGGTACACAAGTAACTTTGAGAGATTAAGGTTAGGTTACAAAAAAACACATTTTCGGATTTTCTACTCCAAATAGGGCAAAACTGGCACGCCAGTCTGAAAGTACAGGAAGAGGCCGTTGTATTGCCGTATAGTGCATCGAAATCCATTAAAAGGTCGAGAAATGGCGCCACTTTGAAATTTAGGTTACACAAGTAAATTAATGCGTACTTGTTGGCTTTAAAAGCCAGTAACTCACTTTTCAACGTTTTGATCCCAAAAATGCACCTTTTTTCTCAGACCTAGTGGAAAATGTACATCTTTCACTAAGCAAATCGTTGCGCCATACGTCAGGCAAAGTTGGTTTTTCGCGAAATTTTTTGAACTACTCCTCCCCACCCCACACCACCCTCATAAAATACCTACAGATCAATTATTGGAAAGAAAGGCCAGAAAAGTCGTAAACTGTCATTTGCCCTTTCAAGAAAGCGGCAAAAACACGAGTAACTGGCTTTTAAAGCTTAAAGGCACACAAGATCTACGCTGTTTCCACAAAAGGAGCCCTAGAACCTAAAACCCCCTTTTGTGAAAACATGCTAGATCTTGTGTGCCTTTAGCTTTAAAAGCCAGTAACTCGTGTTTTTGCCGTTTTCTTGAAACGGCAAATGACAGTTGAAGACTTTAATGGCCTTTCTATCCCATAATTTACTTGTGTGAGATCTATCCCATAATTTCTTTATTTGAGACCTAGAGGTTATGCTTAGGTTAGAAAAAGGCCATTTTCTGGTATTGTTACTCAAAATACAGGAAACTTCCATCCATTAATCGCAATCTACATGAAGAGAACGTTGTATTGCCGTATAGTGCATCGAAATCCATTGAAAGCTCGAGAAATGGCGCCACTTTGAAGATATTAGGGTACACAAGTAACTTTGAGAGATTAAGGTTAGGTTACAAAAAAACACATTTTCGGATTTTCTACTCCAAATAGGGCAAAACTGGCACGCCAGTCTGAAAGTACAGGAAGAGGCCGTTGTATTGCCGTATAGTGCATCGAAATCCATTAAAAGGTCGAGAAATGGCGCCACTTTGAAATTTAGGTTACACAAGTAAATTAATGCGTACTTGTTGGCTTTAAAAGCCAGTAACTCACTTTTCAACGTTTTGATCCCAAAAATGCACCTTTTTTCTCAGACCTAGTGGAAAATGTACATCTTTCACTAAGCAAATCGTTGCGCCATACGTCAGGCAAAGTTGGTTTTTCGCGAAATTTTTTGAACTACTCCTCCCCACCCCACACCACCCTCATAAAATACCTACAGATCAATTATTGGAAAGAAAGGCCAGAAAAGTCGTAAACTGTCATTTGCCCTTTCAAGAAAGCGGCAAAAACACGAGTAACTGGCTTTTAAAGCTTAAAGGCACACAAGATCTACGCTGTTTCCACAAAAGGAGCCCTAGAACCTAAAACCCCCTTTTGTGAAAACATGCTAGATCTTGTGTGCCTTTAGCTTTAAAAGCCAGTAACTCGTGTTTTTGCCGTTTTCTTGAAACGGCAAATGACAGTTGAAGACTTTAATGGCCTTTCTATCCCATAATTTACTTGTGTGAGATCTATCCCATAATTTCTTTATTTGAGACCTAGAGGTTATGCTTAGGTTAGAAAAAGGCCATTTTCTGGTATTGTTACTCAAAATACAGGAAACTTCCATCCATTAATCGCAATCTACATGAAGAGAACGTTGTATTGCCGTATAGTGCATCGAAATCCATTGAAAGCTCGAGAAATGGCGCCACTTTGAAGATATTAGGGTACACAAGTAACTTTGAGAGATTAAGGTTAGGTTACAAAAAAACACATTTTCGGATTTTCTACTCCAAATAGGGCAAAACTGGCACGCCAGTCTGAAAGTACAGGAAGAGGCCGTTGTATTGCCGTATAGTGCATCGAAATCCATTAAAAGGTCGAGAAATGGCGCCACTTTGAAATTTAGGTTACACAAGTAAATTAATGCGTACTTGTTGGCTTTAAAAGCCAGTAACTCACTTTTCAACGTTTTGATCCCAAAAATGCACCTTTTTTCTCAGACCTAGTGGAAAATGTACATCTTTCACTAAGCAAATCGTTGCGCCATACGTCAGGCAAAGTTGGTTTTTCGCGAAATTTTTTGAACTACTCCTCCCCACCCCACACCACCCTCATAAAATACCTACAGATCAATTATTGGAAAGAAAGGCCAGAAAAGTCGTAAACTGTCATTTGCCCTTTCAAGAAAGCGGCAAAAACACGAGTAACTGGCTTTTAAAGCTTAAAGGCACACAAGATCTACGCTGTTTCCACAAAAGGAGCCCTAGAACCTAAAACCCCCTTTTGTGAAAACATGCTAGATCTTGTGTGCCTTTAGCTTTAAAAGCCAGTAACTCGTGTTTTTGCCGTTTTCTTGAAACGGCAAATGACAGTTGAAGACTTTAATGGCCTTTCTATCCCATAATTTACTTGTGTGAGATCTATCCCATAATTTCTTTATTTGAGACCTAGAGGTTATGCTTAGGTTAGAAAAAGGCCATTTTCTGGTATTGTTACTCAAAATACAGGAAACTTCCATCCATTAATCGCAATCTACATGAAGAGAACGTTGTATTGCCGTATAGTGCATCGAAATCCATTGAAAGCTCGAGAAATGGCGCCACTTTGAAGATATTAGGGTACACAAGTAACTTTGAGAGATTAAGGTTAGGTTACAAAAAAACACATTTTCGGATTTTCTACTCCAAATAGGGCAAAACTGGCACGCCAGTCTGAAAGTACAGGAAGAGGCCGTTGTATTGCCGTATAGTGCATCGAAATCCATTAAAAGGTCGAGAAATGGCGCCACTTTGAAATTTAGGTTACACAAGTAAATTAATGCGTACTTGTTGGCTTTAAAAGCCAGTAACTCACTTTTCAACGTTTTGATCCCAAAAATGCACCTTTTTTCTCAGACCTAGTGGAAAATGTACATCTTTCACTAAGCAAATCGTTGCGCCATACGTCAGGCAAAGTTGGTTTTTCGCGAAATTTTTTGAACTACTCCTCCCCACCCCACACCACCCTCATAAAATACCTACAGATCAATTATTGGAAAGAAAGGCCAGAAAAGTCGTAAACTGTCATTTGCCCTTTCAAGAAAGCGGCAAAAACACGAGTAACTGGCTTTTAAAGCTTAAAGGCACACAAGATCTACGCTGTTTCCACAAAAGGAGCCCTAGAACCTAAAACCCCCTTTTGTGAAAACATGCTAGATCTTGTGTGCCTTTAGCTTTAAAAGCCAGTAACTCGTGTTTTTGCCGTTTTCTTGAAACGGCAAATGACAGTTGAAGACTTTAATGGCCTTTCTATCCCATAATTTACTTGTGTGAGATCTATCCCATAATTTCTTTATTTGAGACCTAGAGGTTATGCTTAGGTTAGAAAAAGGCCATTTTCTGGTATTGTTACTCAAAATACAGGAAACTTCCATCCATTAATCGCAATCTACATGAAGAGAACGTTGTATTGCCGTATAGTGCATCGAAATCCATTGAAAGCTCGAGAAATGGCGCCACTTTGAAGATATTAGGGTACACAAGTAACTTTGAGAGATTAAGGTTAGGTTACAAAAAAACACATTTTCGGATTTTCTACTCCAAATAGGGCAAAACTGGCACGCCAGTCTGAAAGTACAGGAAGAGGCCGTTGTATTGCCGTATAGTGCATCGAAATCCATTAAAAGGTCGAGAAATGGCGCCACTTTGAAATTTAGGTTACACAAGTAAATTAATGCGTACTTGTTGGCTTTAAAAGCCAGTAACTCACTTTTCAACGTTTTGATCCCAAAAATGCACCTTTTTTCTCAGACCTAGTGGAAAATGTACATCTTTCACTAAGCAAATCGTTGCGCCATACGTCAGGCAAAGTTGGTTTTTCGCGAAATTTTTTGAACTACTCCTCCCCACCCCACACCACCCTCATAAAATACCTACAGATCAATTATTGGAAAGAAAGGCCAGAAAAGTCGTAAACTGTCATTTGCCCTTTCAAGAAAGCGGCAAAAACACGAGTAACTGGCTTTTAAAGCTTAAAGGCACACAAGATCTACGCTGTTTCCACAAAAGGAGCCCTAGAACCTAAAACCCCCTTTTGTGAAAACATGCTAGATCTTGTGTGCCTTTAGCTTTAAAAGCCAGTAACTCGTGTTTTTGCCGTTTTCTTGAAACGGCAAATGACAGTTGAAGACTTTAATGGCCTTTCTATCCCATAATTTACTTGTGTGAGATCTATCCCATAATTTCTTTATTTGAGACCTAGAGGTTATGCTTAGGTTAGAAAAAGGCCATTTTCTGGTATTGTTACTCAAAATACAGGAAACTTCCATCCATTAATCGCAATCTACATGAAGAGAACGTTGTATTGCCGTATAGTGCATCGAAATCCATTGAAAGCTCGAGAAATGGCGCCACTTTGAAGATATTAGGGTACACAAGTAACTTTGAGAGATTAAGGTTAGGTTACAAAAAAACACATTTTCGGATTTTCTACTCCAAATAGGGCAAAACTGGCACGCCAGTCTGAAAGTACAGGAAGAGGCCGTTGTATTGCCGTATAGTGCATCGAAATCCATTAAAAGGTCGAGAAATGGCGCCACTTTGAAATTTAGGTTACACAAGTAAATTAATGCGTACTTGTTGGCTTTAAAAGCCAGTAACTCACTTTTCAACGTTTTGATCCCAAAAATGCACCTTTTTTCTCAGACCTAGTGGAAAATGTACATCTTTCACTAAGCAAATCGTTGCGCCATACGTCAGGCAAAGTTGGTTTTTCGCGAAATTTTTTGAACTACTCCTCCCCACCCCACACCACCCTCATAAAATACCTACAGATCAATTATTGGAAAGAAAGGCCAGAAAAGTCGTAAACTGTCATTTGCCCTTTCAAGAAAGCGGCAAAAACACGAGTAACTGGCTTTTAAAGCTTAAAGGCACACAAGATCTACGCTGTTTCCACAAAAGGAGCCCTAGAACCTAAAACCCCCTTTTGTGAAAACATGCTAGATCTTGTGTGCCTTTAGCTTTAAAAGCCAGTAACTCGTGTTTTTGCCGTTTTCTTGAAACGGCAAATGACAGTTGAAGACTTTAATGGCCTTTCTATCCCATAATTTACTTGTGTGAGATCTATCCCATAATTTCTTTATTTGAGACCTAGAGGTTATGCTTAGGTTAGAAAAAGGCCATTTTCTGGTATTGTTACTCAAAATACAGGAAACTTCCATCCATTAATCGCAATCTACATGAAGAGAACGTTGTATTGCCGTATAGTGCATCGAAATCCATTGAAAGCTCGAGAAATGGCGCCACTTTGAAGATATTAGGGTACACAAGTAACTTTGAGAGATTAAGGTTAGGTTACAAAAAAACACATTTTCGGATTTTCTACTCCAAATAGGGCAAAACTGGCACGCCAGTCTGAAAGTACAGGAAGAGGCCGTTGTATTGCCGTATAGTGCATCGAAATCCATTAAAAGGTCGAGAAATGGCGCCACTTTGAAATTTAGGTTACACAAGTAAATTAATGCGTACTTGTTGGCTTTAAAAGCCAGTAACTCACTTTTCAACGTTTTGATCCCAAAAATGCACCTTTTTTCTCAGACCTAGTGGAAAATGTACATCTTTCACTAAGCAAATCGTTGCGCCATACGTCAGGCAAAGTTGGTTTTTCGCGAAATTTTTTGAACTACTCCTCCCCACCCCACACCACCCTCATAAAATACCTACAGATCAATTATTGGAAAGAAAGGCCAGAAAAGTCGTAAACTGTCATTTGCCCTTTCAAGAAAGCGGCAAAAACACGAGTAACTGGCTTTTAAAGCTTAAAGGCACACAAGATCTACGCTGTTTCCACAAAAGGAGCCCTAGAACCTAAAACCCCCTTTTGTGAAAACATGCTAGATCTTGTGTGCCTTTAGCTTTAAAAGCCAGTAACTCGTGTTTTTGCCGTTTTCTTGAAACGGCAAATGACAGTTGAAGACTTTAATGGCCTTTCTATCCCATAATTTACTTGTGTGAGATCTATCCCATAATTTCTTTATTTGAGACCTAGAGGTTATGCTTAGGTTAGAAAAAGGCCATTTTCTGGTATTGTTACTCAAAATACAGGAAACTTCCATCCATTAATCGCAATCTACATGAAGAGAACGTTGTATTGCCGTATAGTGCATCGAAATCCATTGAAAGCTCGAGAAATGGCGCCACTTTGAAGATATTAGGGTACACAAGTAACTTTGAGAGATTAAGGTTAGGTTACAAAAAAACACATTTTCGGATTTTCTACTCCAAATAGGGCAAAACTGGCACGCCAGTCTGAAAGTACAGGAAGAGGCCGTTGTATTGCCGTATAGTGCATCGAAATCCATTAAAAGGTCGAGAAATGGCGCCACTTTGAAATTTAGGTTACACAAGTAAATTAATGCGTACTTGTTGGCTTTAAAAGCCAGTAACTCACTTTTCAACGTTTTGATCCCAAAAATGCACCTTTTTTCTCAGACCTAGTGGAAAATGTACATCTTTCACTAAGCAAATCGTTGCGCCATACGTCAGGCAAAGTTGGTTTTTCGCGAAATTTTTTGAACTACTCCTCCCCACCCCACACCACCCTCATAAAATACCTACAGATCAATTATTGGAAAGAAAGGCCAGAAAAGTCGTAAACTGTCATTTGCCCTTTCAAGAAAGCGGCAAAAACACGAGTAACTGGCTTTTAAAGCTTAAAGGCACACAAGATCTACGCTGTTTCCACAAAAGGAGCCCTAGAACCTAAAACCCCCTTTTGTGAAAACATGCTAGATCTTGTGTGCCTTTAGCTTTAAAAGCCAGTAACTCGTGTTTTTGCCGTTTTCTTGAAACGGCAAATGACAGTTGAAGACTTTAATGGCCTTTCTATCCCATAATTTACTTGTGTGAGATCTATCCCATAATTTCTTTATTTGAGACCTAGAGGTTATGCTTAGGTTAGAAAAAGGCCATTTTCTGGTATTGTTACTCAAAATACAGGAAACTTCCATCCATTAATCGCAATCTACATGAAGAGAACGTTGTATTGCCGTATAGTGCATCGAAATCCATTGAAAGCTCGAGAAATGGCGCCACTTTGAAGATATTAGGGTACACAAGTAACTTTGAGAGATTAAGGTTAGGTTACAAAAAAACACATTTTCGGATTTTCTACTCCAAATAGGGCAAAACTGGCACGCCAGTCTGAAAGTACAGGAAGAGGCCGTTGTATTGCCGTATAGTGCATCGAAATCCATTAAAAGGTCGAGAAATGGCGCCACTTTGAAATTTAGGTTACACAAGTAAATTAATGCGTACTTGTTGGCTTTAAAAGCCAGTAACTCACTTTTCAACGTTTTGATCCCAAAAATGCACCTTTTTTCTCAGACCTAGTGGAAAATGTACATCTTTCACTAAGCAAATCGTTGCGCCATACGTCAGGCAAAGTTGGTTTTTCGCGAAATTTTTTGAACTACTCCTCCCCACCCCACACCACCCTCATAAAATACCTACAGATCAATTATTGGAAAGAAAGGCCAGAAAAGTCGTAAACTGTCATTTGCCCTTTCAAGAAAGCGGCAAAAACACGAGTAACTGGCTTTTAAAGCTTAAAGGCACACAAGATCTACGCTGTTTCCACAAAAGGAGCCCTAGAACCTAAAACCCCCTTTTGTGAAAACATGCTAGATCTTGTGTGCCTTTAGCTTTAAAAGCCAGTAACTCGTGTTTTTGCCGTTTTCTTGAAACGGCAAATGACAGTTGAAGACTTTAATGGCCTTTCTATCCCATAATTTACTTGTGTGAGATCTATCCCATAATTTCTTTATTTGAGACCTAGAGGTTATGCTTAGGTTAGAAAAAGGCCATTTTCTGGTATTGTTACTCAAAATACAGGAAACTTCCATCCATTAATCGCAATCTACATGAAGAGAACGTTGTATTGCCGTATAGTGCATCGAAATCCATTGAAAGCTCGAGAAATGGCGCCACTTTGAAGATATTAGGGTACACAAGTAACTTTGAGAGATTAAGGTTAGGTTACAAAAAAACACATTTTCGGATTTTCTACTCCAAATAGGGCAAAACTGGCACGCCAGTCTGAAAGTACAGGAAGAGGCCGTTGTATTGCCGTATAGTGCATCGAAATCCATTAAAAGGTCGAGAAATGGCGCCACTTTGAAATTTAGGTTACACAAGTAAATTAATGCGTACTTGTTGGCTTTAAAAGCCAGTAACTCACTTTTCAACGTTTTGATCCCAAAAATGCACCTTTTTTCTCAGACCTAGTGGAAAATGTACATCTTTCACTAAGCAAATCGTTGCGCCATACGTCAGGCAAAGTTGGTTTTTCGCGAAATTTTTTGAACTACTCCTCCCCACCCCACACCACCCTCATAAAATACCTACAGATCAATTATTGGAAAGAAAGGCCAGAAAAGTCGTAAACTGTCATTTGCCCTTTCAAGAAAGCGGCAAAAACACGAGTAACTGGCTTTTAAAGCTTAAAGGCACACAAGATCTACGCTGTTTCCACAAAAGGAGCCCTAGAACCTAAAACCCCCTTTTGTGAAAACATGCTAGATCTTGTGTGCCTTTAGCTTTAAAAGCCAGTAACTCGTGTTTTTGCCGTTTTCTTGAAACGGCAAATGACAGTTGAAGACTTTAATGGCCTTTCTATCCCATAATTTACTTGTGTGAGATCTATCCCATAATTTCTTTATTTGAGACCTAGAGGTTATGCTTAGGTTAGAAAAAGGCCATTTTCTGGTATTGTTACTCAAAATACAGGAAACTTCCATCCATTAATCGCAATCTACATGAAGAGAACGTTGTATTGCCGTATAGTGCATCGAAATCCATTGAAAGCTCGAGAAATGGCGCCACTTTGAAGATATTAGGGTACACAAGTAACTTTGAGAGATTAAGGTTAGGTTACAAAAAAACACATTTTCGGATTTTCTACTCCAAATAGGGCAAAACTGGCACGCCAGTCTGAAAGTACAGGAAGAGGCCGTTGTATTGCCGTATAGTGCATCGAAATCCATTAAAAGGTCGAGAAATGGCGCCACTTTGAAATTTAGGTTACACAAGTAAATTAATGCGTACTTGTTGGCTTTAAAAGCCAGTAACTCACTTTTCAACGTTTTGATCCCAAAAATGCACCTTTTTTCTCAGACCTAGTGGAAAATGTACATCTTTCACTAAGCAAATCGTTGCGCCATACGTCAGGCAAAGTTGGTTTTTCGCGAAATTTTTTGAACTACTCCTCCCCACCCCACACCACCCTCATAAAATACCTACAGATCAATTATTGGAAAGAAAGGCCAGAAAAGTCGTAAACTGTCATTTGCCCTTTCAAGAAAGCGGCAAAAACACGAGTAACTGGCTTTTAAAGCTTAAAGGCACACAAGATCTACGCTGTTTCCACAAAAGGAGCCCTAGAACCTAAAACCCCCTTTTGTGAAAACATGCTAGATCTTGTGTGCCTTTAGATTTAAAAGCCAGTAACTCGTGTTTTTGCCGTTTTCTTGAAACGGCAAATGACAGTTGAAGACTTTAATGGCCTTTCTATCCCATAATTTACTTGTGTGAGATCTATCCCATAATTTCTTTATTTGAGACCTAGAGGTTATGCTTAGGTTAGAAAAAGGCCATTTTCTGGTATTGTTACTCAAAATACAGGAAACTTCCATCCATTAATCGCAATCTACATGAAGAGAACGTTGTATTGCCGTATAGTGCATCGAAATCCATTGAAAGCTCGAGAAATGGCGCCACTTTGAAGATATTAGGGTACACAAGTAACTTTGAGAGATTAAGGTTAGGTTACAAAAAAACACATTTTCGGATTTTCTACTCCAAATAGGGCAAAACTGGCACGCCAGTCTGAAAGTACAGGAAGAGGCCGTTGTATTGCCGTATAGTGCATCGAAATCCATTAAAAGGTCGAGAAATGGCGCCACTTTGAAATTTAGGTTACACAAGTAAATTAATGCGTACTTGTTGGCTTTAAAAGCCAGTAACTCACTTTTCAACGTTTTGATCCCAAAAATGCACCTTTTTTCTCAGACCTAGTGGAAAATGTACATCTTTCACTAAGCAAATCGTTGCGCCATACGTCAGGCAAAGTTGGTTTTTCGCGAAATTTTTTGAACTACTCCTCCCCACCCCACACCACCCTCATAAAATACCTACAGATCAATTATTGGAAAGAAAGGCCAGAAAAGTCGTAAACTGTCATTTGCCCTTTCAAGAAAGCGGCAAAAACACGAGTAACTGGCTTTTAAAGCTTAAAGGCACACAAGATCTACGCTGTTTCCACAAAAGGAGCCCTAGAACCTAAAACCCCCTTTTGTGAAAACATGCTAGATCTTGTGTGCCTTTAGCTTTAAAAGCCAGTAACTCGTGTTTTTGCCGTTTTCTTGAAACGGCAAATGACAGTTGAAGACTTTAATGGCCTTTCTATCCCATAATTTACTTGTGTGAGATCTATCCCATAATTTCTTTATTTGAGACCTAGAGGTTATGCTTAGGTTAGAAAAAGGCCATTTTCTGGTATTGTTACTCAAAATACAGGAAACTTCCATCCATTAATCGCAATCTACATGAAGAGAACGTTGTATTGCCGTATAGTGCATCGAAATCCATTGAAAGCTCGAGAAATGGCGCCACTTTGAAGATATTAGGGTACACAAGTAACTTTGAGAGATTAAGGTTAGGTTACAAAAAAACACATTTTCGGATTTTCTACTCCAAATAGGGCAAAACTGGCACGCCAGTCTGAAAGTACAGGAAGAGGCCGTTGTATTGCCGTATAGTGCATCGAAATCCATTAAAAGGTCGAGAAATGGCGCCACTTTGAAATTTAGGTTACACAAGTAAATTAATGCGTACTTGTTGGCTTTAAAAGCCAGTAACTCACTTTTCAACGTTTTGATCCCAAAAATGCACCTTTTTTCTCAGACCTAGTGGAAAATGTACATCTTTCACTAAGCAAATCGTTGCGCCATACGTCAGGCAAAGTTGGTTTTTCGCGAAATTTTTTGAACTACTCCTCCCCACCCCACACCACCCTCATAAAATACCTACAGATCAATTATTGGAAAGAAAGGCCAGAAAAGTCGTAAACTGTCATTTGCCCTTTCAAGAAAGCGGCAAAAACACGAGTAACTGGCTTTTAAAGCTTAAAGGCACACAAGATCTACGCTGTTTCCACAAAAGGAGCCCTAGAACCTAAAACCCCCTTTTGTGAAAACATGCTAGATCTTGTGTGCCTTTAGCTTTAAAAGCCAGTAACTCGTGTTTTTGCCGTTTTCTTGAAACGGCAAATGACAGTTGAAGACTTTAATGGCCTTTCTATCCCATAATTTACTTGTGTGAGATCTATCCCATAATTTCTTTATTTGAGACCTAGAGGTTATGCTTAGGTTAGAAAAAGGCCATTTTCTGGTATTGTTACTCAAAATACAGGAAACTTCCATCCATTAATCGCAATCTACATGAAGAGAACGTTGTATTGCCGTATAGTGCATCGAAATCCATTGAAAGCTCGAGAAATGGCGCCACTTTGAAGATATTAGGGTACACAAGTAACTTTGAGAGATTAAGGTTAGGTTACAAAAAAACACATTTTCGGATTTTCTACTCCAAATAGGGCAAAACTGGCACGCCAGTCTGAAAGCACAGGAAGAGGCCGTTGTATTGCCGTATAGTGCATCGAAATCCATTAAAAGGTCGAGAAATGGCGCCACTTTGAAATTTAGGTTACACAAGTAAATTAATGCGTACTTGTTGGCTTTAAAAGCCAGTAACTCACTTTTCAACGTTTTGATCCCAAAAATGCACCTTTTTTCTCAGACCTAGTGGAAAATGTACATCTTTCACTAAGCAAATCGTTGCGCCATACGTCAGGCAAAGTTGGTTTTTCGCGAAATTTTTTGAACTACTCCTCCCCACCCCACACCACCCTCATAAAATACCTACAGATCAATTATTGGAAAGAAAGGCCAGAAAAGTCGTAAACTGTCATTTGCCCTTTCAAGAAAGCGGCAAAAACACGAGTAACTGGCTTTTAAAGCTTAAAGGCACACAAGATCTACGCTGTTTCCACAAAAGGAGCCCTAGAACCTAAAACCCCCTTTTGTGAAAACATGCTAGATCTTGTGTGCCTTTAGCTTTAAAAGCCAGTAACTCGTGTTTTTGCCGTTTTCTTGAAACGGCAAATGACAGTTGAAGACTTTAATGGCCTTTCTATCCCATAATTTACTTGTGTGAGATCTATCCCATAATTTCTTTATTTGAGACCTAGAGGTTATGCTTAGGTTAGAAAAAGGCCATTTTCTGGTATTGTTACTCAAAATACAGGAAACTTCCATCCATTAATCGCAATCTACATGAAGAGAACGTTGTATTGCCGTATAGTGCATCGAAATCCATTGAAAGCTCGAGAAATGGCGCCACTTTGAAGATATTAGGGTACACAAGTAACTTTGAGAGATTAAGGTTAGGTTACAAAAAAACACATTTTCGGATTTTCTACTCCAAATAGGGCAAAACTGGCACGCCAGTCTGAAAGTACAGGAAGAGGCCGTTGTATTGCCGTATAGTGCATCGAAATCCATTAAAAGGTCGAGAAATGGCGCCACTTTGAAATTTAGGTTACACAAGTAAATTAATGCGTACTTGTTGGCTTTAAAAGCCAGTAACTCACTTTTCAACGTTTTGATCCCAAAAATGCACCTTTTTTCTCAGACCTAGTGGAAAATGTACATCTTTCACTAAGCAAATCGTTGCGCCATACGTCAGGCAAAGTTGGTTTTTCGCGAAATTTTTTGAACTACTCCTCCCCACCCCACACCACCCTCATAAAATACCTACAGATCAATTATTGGAAAGAAAGGCCAGAAAAGTCGTAAACTGTCATTTGCCCTTTCAAGAAAGCGGCAAAAACACGAGTAACTGGCTTTTAAAGCTTAAAGGCACACAAGATCTACGCTGTTTCCACAAAAGGAGCCCTAGAACCTAAAACCCCCTTTTGTGAAAACATGCTAGATCTTGTGTGCCTTTAGCTTTAAAAGCCAGTAACTCGTGTTTTTGCCGTTTTCTTGAAACGGCAAATGACAGTTGAAGACTTTAATGGCCTTTCTATCCCATAATTTACTTGTGTGAGATCTATCCCATAATTTCTTTATTTGAGACCTAGAGGTTATGCTTAGGTTAGAAAAAGGCCATTTTCTGGTATTGTTACTCAAAATACAGGAAACTTCCATCCATTAATCGCAATCTACATGAAGAGAACGTTGTATTGCCGTATAGTGCATCGAAATCCATTGAAAGCTCGAGAAATGGCGCCACTTTGAAGATATTAGGGTACACAAGTAACTTTGAGAGATTAAGGTTAGGTTACAAAAAAACACATTTTCGGATTTTCTACTCCAAATAGGGCAAAACTGGCACGCCAGTCTGAAAGTACAGGAAGAGGCCGTTGTATTGCCGTATAGTGCATCGAAATCCATTAAAAGGTCGAGAAATGGCGCCACTTTGAAATTTAGGTTACACAAGTAAATTAATGCGTACTTGTTGGCTTTAAAAGCCAGTAACTCACTTTTCAACGTTTTGATCCCAAAAATGCACCTTTTTTCTCAGACCTAGTGGAAAATGTACATCTTTCACTAAGCAAATCGTTGCGCCATACGTCAGGCAAAGTTGGTTTTTCGCGAAATTTTTTGAACTACTCCTCCCCACCCCACACCACCCTCATAAAATACCTACAGATCAATTATTGGAAAGAAAGGCCAGAAAAGTCGTAAACTGTCATTTGCCCTTTCAAGAAAGCGGCAAAAACACGAGTAACTGGCTTTTAAAGCTTAAAGGCACACAAGATCTACGCTGTTTCCACAAAAGGAGCCCTAGAACCTAAAACCCCCTTTTGTGAAAACATGCTAGATCTTGTGTGCCTTTAGCTTTAAAAGCCAGTAACTCGTGTTTTTGCCGTTTTCTTGAAACGGCAAATGACAGTTGAAGACTTTAATGGCCTTTCTATCCCATAATTTACTTGTGTGAGATCTATCCCATAATTTCTTTATTTGAGACCTAGAGGTTATGCTTAGGTTAGAAAAAGGCCATTTTCTGGTATTGTTACTCAAAATACAGGAAACTTCCATCCATTAATCGCAATCTACATGAAGAGAACGTTGTATTGCCGTATAGTGCATCGAAATCCATTGAAAGCTCGAGAAATGGCGCCACTTTGAAGATATTAGGGTACACAAGTAACTTTGAGAGATTAAGGTTAGGTTACAAAAAAACACATTTTCGGATTTTCTACTCCAAATAGGGCAAAACTGGCACGCCAGTCTGAAAGTACAGGAAGAGGCCGTTGTATTGCCGTATAGTGCATCGAAATCCATTAAAAGGTCGAGAAATGGCGCCACTTTGAAATTTAGGTTACACAAGTAAATTAATGCGTACTTGTTGGCTTTAAAAGCCAGTAACTCACTTTTCAACGTTTTGATCCCAAAAATGCACCTTTTTTCTCAGACCTAGTGGAAAATGTACATCTTTCACTAAGCAAATCGTTGCGCCATACGTCAGGCAAAGTTGGTTTTTCGCGAAATTTTTTGAACTACTCCTCCCCACCCCACACCACCCTCATAAAATACCTACAGATCAATTATTGGAAAGAAAGGCCAGAAAAGTCGTAAACTGTCATTTGCCCTTTCAAGAAAGCGGCAAAAACACGAGTAACTGGCTTTTAAAGCTTAAAGGCACACAAGATCTACGCTGTTTCCACAAAAGGAGCCCTAGAACCTAAAACCCCCTTTTGTGAAAACATGCTAGATCTTGTGTGCCTTTAGCTTTAAAAGCCAGTAACTCGTGTTTTTGCCGTTTTCTTGAAACGGCAAATGACAGTTGAAGACTTTAATGGCCTTTCTATCCCATAATTTACTTGTGTGAGATCTATCCCATAATTTCTTTATTTGAGACCTAGAGGTTATGCTTAGGTTAGAAAAAGGCCATTTTCTGGTATTGTTACTCAAAATACAGGAAACTTCCATCCATTAATCGCAATCTACATGAAGAGAACGTTGTATTGCCGTATAGTGCATCGAAATCCATTGAAAGCTCGAGAAATGGCGCCACTTTGAAGATATTAGGGTACACAAGTAACTTTGAGAGATTAAGGTTAGGTTACAAAAAAACACATTTTCGGATTTTCTACTCCAAATAGGGCAAAACTGGCACGCCAGTCTGAAAGTACAGGAAGAGGCCGTTGTATTGCCGTATAGTGCATCGAAATCCATTAAAAGGTCGAGAAATGGCGCCACTTTGAAATTTAGGTTACACAAGTAAATTAATGCGTACTTGTTGGCTTTAAAAGCCAGTAACTCACTTTTCAACGTTTTGATCCCAAAAATGCACCTTTTTTCTCAGACCTAGTGGAAAATGTACATCTTTCACTAAGCAAATCGTTGCGCCATACGTCAGGCAAAGTTGGTTTTTCGCGAAATTTTTTGAACTACTCCTCCCCACCCCACACCACCCTCATAAAATACCTACAGATCAATTATTGGAAAGAAAGGCCAGAAAAGTCGTAAACTGTCATTTGCCCTTTCAAGAAAGCGGCAAAAACACGAGTAACTGGCTTTTAAAGCTTAAAGGCACACAAGATCTACGCTGTTTCCACAAAAGGAGCCCTAGAACCTAAAACCCCCTTTTGTGAAAACATGCTAGATCTTGTGTGCCTTTAGCTTTAAAAGCCAGTAACTCGTGTTTTTGCCGTTTTCTTGAAACGGCAAATGACAGTTGAAGACTTTAATGGCCTTTCTATCCCATAATTTACTTGTGTGAGATCTATCCCATAATTTCTTTATTTGAGACCTAGAGGTTATGCTTAGGTTAGAAAAAGGCCATTTTCTGGTATTGTTACTCAAAATACAGGAAACTTCCATCCATTAATCGCAATCTACATGAAGAGAACGTTGTATTGCCGTATAGTGCATCGAAATCCATTGAAAGCTCGAGAAATGGCGCCACTTTGAAGATATTAGGGTACACAAGTAACTTTGAGAGATTAAGGTTAGGTTACAAAAAAACACATTTTCGGATTTTCTACTCCAAATAGGGCAAAACTGGCACGCCAGTCTGAAAGTACAGGAAGAGGCCGTTGTATTGCCGTATAGTGCATCGAAATCCATTAAAAGGTCGAGAAATGGCGCCACTTTGAAATTTAGGTTACACAAGTAAATTAATGCGTACTTGTTGGCTTTAAAAGCCAGTAACTCACTTTTCAACGTTTTGATCCCAAAAATGCACCTTTTTTCTCAGACCTAGTGGAAAATGTACATCTTTCACTAAGCAAATCGTTGCGCCATACGTCAGGCAAAGTTGGTTTTTCGCGAAATTTTTTGAACTACTCCTCCCCACCCCACACCACCCTCATAAAATACCTACAGATCAATTATTGGAAAGAAAGGCCAGAAAAGTCGTAAACTGTCATTTGCCCTTTCAAGAAAGCGGCAAAAACACGAGTAACTGGCTTTTAAAGCTTAAAGGCACACAAGATCTACGCTGTTTCCACAAAAGGAGCCCTAGAACCTAAAACCCCCTTTTGTGAAAACATGCTAGATCTTGTGTGCCTTTAGCTTTAAAAGCCAGTAACTCGTGTTTTTGCCGTTTTCTTGAAACGGCAAATGACAGTTGAAGACTTTAATGGCCTTTCTATCCCATAATTTACTTGTGTGAGATCTATCCCATAATTTCTTTATTTGAGACCTAGAGGTTATGCTTAGGTTAGAAAAAGGCCATTTTCTGGTATTGTTACTCAAAATACAGGAAACTTCCATCCATTAATCGCAATCTACATGAAGAGAACGTTGTATTGCCGTATAGTGCATCGAAATCCATTGAAAGCTCGAGAAATGGCGCCACTTTGAAGATATTAGGGTACACAAGTAACTTTGAGAGATTAAGGTTAGGTTACAAAAAAACACATTTTCGGATTTTCTACTCCAAATAGGGCAAAACTGGCACGCCAGTCTGAAAGTACAGGAAGAGGCCGTTGTATTGCCGTATAGTGCATCGAAATCCATTAAAAGGTCGAGAAATGGCGCCACTTTGAAATTTAGGTTACACAAGTAAATTAATGCGTACTTGTTGGCTTTAAAAGCCAGTAACTCACTTTTCAACGTTTTGATCCCAAAAATGCACCTTTTTTCTCAGACCTAGTGGAAAATGTACATCTTTCACTAAGCAAATCGTTGCGCCATACGTCAGGCAAAGTTGGTTTTTCGCGAAATTTTTTGAACTACTCCTCCCCACCCCACACCACCCTCATAAAATACCTACAGATCAATTATTGGAAAGAAAGGCCAGAAAAGTCGTAAACTGTCATTTGCCCTTTCAAGAAAGCGGCAAAAACACGAGTAACTGGCTTTTAAAGCTTAAAGGCACACAAGATCTACGCTGTTTCCACAAAAGGAGCCCTAGAACCTAAAACCCCCTTTTGTGAAAACATGCTAGATCTTGTGTGCCTTTAGCTTTAAAAGCCAGTAACTCGTGTTTTTGCCGTTTTCTTGAAACGGCAAATGACAGTTGAAGACTTTAATGGCCTTTCTATCCCATAATTTACTTGTGTGAGATCTATCCCATAATTTCTTTATTTGAGACCTAGAGGTTATGCTTAGGTTAGAAAAAGGCCATTTTCTGGTATTGTTACTCAAAATACAGGAAACTTCCATCCATTAATCGCAATCTACATGAAGAGAACGTTGTATTGCCGTATAGTGCATCGAAATCCATTGAAAGCTCGAGAAATGGCGCCACTTTGAAGATATTAGGGTACACAAGTAACTTTGAGAGATTAAGGTTAGGTTACAAAAAAACACATTTTCGGATTTTCTACTCCAAATAGGGCAAAACTGGCACGCCAGTCTGAAAGTACAGGAAGAGGCCGTTGTATTGCCGTATAGTGCATCGAAATCCATTAAAAGGTCGAGAAATGGCGCCACTTTGAAATTTAGGTTACACAAGTAAATTAATGCGTACTTGTTGGCTTTAAAAGCCAGTAACTCACTTTTCAACGTTTTGATCCCAAAAATGCACCTTTTTTCTCAGACCTAGTGGAAAATGTACATCTTTCACTAAGCAAATCGTTGCGCCATACGTCAGGCAAAGTTGGTTTTTCGCGAAATTTTTTGAACTACTCCTCCCCACCCCACACCACCCTCATAAAATACCTACAGATCAATTATTGGAAAGAAAGGCCAGAAAAGTCGTAAACTGTCATTTGCCCTTTCAAGAAAGCGGCAAAAACACGAGTAACTGGCTTTTAAAGCTTAAAGGCACACAAGATCTACGCTGTTTCCACAAAAGGAGCCCTAGAACCTAAAACCCCCTTTTGTGAAAACATGCTAGATCTTGTGTGCCTTTAGCTTTAAAAGCCAGTAACTCGTGTTTTTGCCGTTTTCTTGAAACGGCAAATGACAGTTGAAGACTTTAATGGCCTTTCTATCCCATAATTTACTTGTGTGAGATCTATCCCATAATTTCTTTATTTGAGACCTAGAGGTTATGCTTAGGTTAGAAAAAGGCCATTTTCTGGTATTGTTACTCAAAATACAGGAAACTTCCATCCATTAATCGCAATCTACATGAAGAGAACGTTGTATTGCCGTATAGTGCATCGAAATCCATTGAAAGCTCGAGAAATGGCGCCACTTTGAAGATATTAGGGTACACAAGTAACTTTGAGAGATTAAGGTTAGGTTACAAAAAAACACATTTTCGGATTTTCTACTCCAAATAGGGCAAAACTGGCACGCCAGTCTGAAAGTACAGGAAGAGGCCGTTGTATTGCCGTATAGTGCATCGAAATCCATTAAAAGGTCGAGAAATGGCGCCACTTTGAAATTTAGGTTACACAAGTAAATTAATGCGTACTTGTTGGCTTTAAAAGCCAGTAACTCACTTTTCAACGTTTTGATCCCAAAAATGCACCTTTTTTCTCAGACCTAGTGGAAAATGTACATCTTTCACTAAGCAAATCGTTGCGCCATACGTCAGGCAAAGTTGGTTTTTCGCGAAATTTTTTGAACTACTCCTCCCCACCCCACACCACCCTCATAAAATACCTACAGATCAATTATTGGAAAGAAAGGCCAGAAAAGTCGTAAACTGTCATTTGCCCTTTCAAGAAAGCGGCAAAAACACGAGTAACTGGCTTTTAAAGCTTAAAGGCACACAAGATCTACGCTGTTTCCACAAAAGGAGCCCTAGAACCTAAAACCCCCTTTTGTGAAAACATGCTAGATCTTGTGTGCCTTTAGCTTTAAAAGCCAGTAACTCGTGTTTTTGCCGTTTTCTTGAAACGGCAAATGACAGTTGAAGACTTTAATGGCCTTTCTATCCCATAATTTACTTGTGTGAGATCTATCCCATAATTTCTTTATTTGAGACCTAGAGGTTATGCTTAGGTTAGAAAAAGGCCATTTTCTGGTATTGTTACTCAAAATACAGGAAACTTCCATCCATTAATCGCAATCTACATGAAGAGAACGTTGTATTGCCGTATAGTGCATCGAAATCCATTGAAAGCTCGAGAAATGGCGCCACTTTGAAGATATTAGGGTACACAAGTAACTTTGAGAGATTAAGGTTAGGTTACAAAAAAACACATTTTCGGATTTTCTACTCCAAATAGGGCAAAACTGGCACGCCAGTCTGAAAGTACAGGAAGAGGCCGTTGTATTGCCGTATAGTGCATCGAAATCCATTAAAAGGTCGAGAAATGGCGCCACTTTGAAATTTAGGTTACACAAGTAAATTAATGCGTACTTGTTGGCTTTAAAAGCCAGTAACTCACTTTTCAACGTTTTGATCCCAAAAATGCACCTTTTTTCTCAGACCTAGTGGAAAATGTACATCTTTCACTAAGCAAATCGTTGCGCCATACGTCAGGCAAAGTTGGTTTTTCGCGAAATTTTTTGAACTACTCCTCCCCACCCCACACCACCCTCATAAAATACCTACAGATCAATTATTGGAAAGAAAGGCCAGAAAAGTCGTAAACTGTCATTTGCCCTTTCAAGAAAGCGGCAAAAACACGAGTAACTGGCTTTTAAAGCTTAAAGGCACACAAGATCTACGCTGTTTCCACAAAAGGAGCCCTAGAACCTAAAACCCCCTTTTGTGAAAACATGCTAGATCTTGTGTGCCTTTAGCTTTAAAAGCCAGTAACTCGTGTTTTTGCCGTTTTCTTGAAACGGCAAATGACAGTTGAAGACTTTAATGGCCTTTCTATCCCATAATTTACTTGTGTGAGATCTATCCCATAATTTCTTTATTTGAGACCTAGAGGTTATGCTTAGGTTAGAAAAAGGCCATTTTCTGGTATTGTTACTCAAAATACAGGAAACTTCCATCCATTAATCGCAATCTACATGAAGAGAACGTTGTATTGCCGTATAGTGCATCGAAATCCATTGAAAGCTCGAGAAATGGCGCCACTTTGAAGATATTAGGGTACACAAGTAACTTTGAGAGATTAAGGTTAGGTTACAAAAAAACACATTTTCGGATTTTCTACTCCAAATAGGGCAAAACTGGCACGCCAGTCTGAAAGTACAGGAAGAGGCCGTTGTATTGCCGTATAGTGCATCGAAATCCATTAAAAGGTCGAGAAATGGCGCCACTTTGAAATTTAGGTTACACAAGTAAATTAATGCGTACTTGTTGGCTTTAAAAGCCAGTAACTCACTTTTCAACGTTTTGATCCCAAAAATGCACCTTTTTTCTCAGACCTAGTGGAAAATGTACATCTTTCACTAAGCAAATCGTTGCGCCATACGTCAGGCAAAGTTGGTTTTTCGCGAAATTTTTTGAACTACTCCTCCCCACCCCACACCACCCTCATAAAATACCTACAGATCAATTATTGGAAAGAAAGGCCAGAAAAGTCGTAAACTGTCATTTGCCCTTTCAAGAAAGCGGCAAAAACACGAGTAACTGGCTTTTAAAGCTTAAAGGCACACAAGATCTACGCTGTTTCCACAAAAGGAGCCCTAGAACCTAAAACCCCCTTTTGTGAAAACATGCTAGATCTTGTGTGCCTTTAGCTTTAAAAGCCAGTAACTCGTGTTTTTGCCGTTTTCTTGAAACGGCAAATGACAGTTGAAGACTTTAATGGCCTTTCTATCCCATAATTTACTTGTGTGAGATCTATCCCATAATTTCTTTATTTGAGACCTAGAGGTTATGCTTAGGTTAGAAAAAGGCCATTTTCTGGTATTGTTACTCAAAATACAGGAAACTTCCATCCATTAATCGCAATCTACATGAAGAGAACGTTGTATTGCCGTATAGTGCATCGAAATCCATTGAAAGCTCGAGAAATGGCGCCACTTTGAAGATATTAGGGTACACAAGTAACTTTGAGAGATTAAGGTTAGGTTACAAAAAAACACATTTTCGGATTTTCTACTCCAAATAGGGCAAAACTGGCACGCCAGTCTGAAAGTACAGGAAGAGGCCGTTGTATTGCCGTATAGTGCATCGAAATCCATTAAAAGGTCGAGAAATGGCGCCACTTTGAAATTTAGGTTACACAAGTAAATTAATGCGTACTTGTTGGCTTTAAAAGCCAGTAACTCACTTTTCAACGTTTTGATCCCAAAAATGCACCTTTTTTCTCAGACCTAGTGGAAAATGTACATCTTTCACTAAGCAAATCGTTGCGCCATACGTCAGGCAAAGTTGGTTTTTCGCGAAATTTTTTGAACTACTCCTCCCCACCCCACACCACCCTCATAAAATACCTACAGATCAATTATTGGAAAGAAAGGCCAGAAAAGTCGTAAACTGTCATTTGCCCTTTCAAGAAAGCGGCAAAAACACGAGTAACTGGCTTTTAAAGCTTAAAGGCACACAAGATCTACGCTGTTTCCACAAAAGGAGCCCTAGAACCTAAAACCCCCTTTTGTGAAAACATGCTAGATCTTGTGTGCCTTTAGCTTTAAAAGCCAGTAACTCGTGTTTTTGCCGTTTTCTTGAAACGGCAAATGACAGTTGAAGACTTTAATGGCCTTTCTATCCCATAATTTACTTGTGTGAGATCTATCCCATAATTTCTTTATTTGAGACCTAGAGGTTATGCTTAGGTTAGAAAAAGGCCATTTTCTGGTATTGTTACTCAAAATACAGGAAACTTCCATCCATTAATCGCAATCTACATGAAGAGAACGTTGTATTGCCGTATAGTGCATCGAAATCCATTGAAAGCTCGAGAAATGGCGCCACTTTGAAGATATTAGGGTACACAAGTAACTTTGAGAGATTAAGGTTAGGTTACAAAAAAACACATTTTCGGATTTTCTACTCCAAATAGGGCAAAACTGGCACGCCAGTCTGAAAGTACAGGAAGAGGCCGTTGTATTGCCGTATAGTGCATCGAAATCCATTAAAAGGTCGAGAAATGGCGCCACTTTGAAATTTAGGTTACACAAGTAAATTAATGCGTACTTGTTGGCTTTAAAAGCCAGTAACTCACTTTTCAACGTTTTGATCCCAAAAATGCACCTTTTTTCTCAGACCTAGTGGAAAATGTACATCTTTCACTAAGCAAATCGTTGCGCCATACGTCAGGCAAAGTTGGTTTTTCGCGAAATTTTTTGAACTACTCCTCCCCACCCCACACCACCCTCATAAAATACCTACAGATCAATTATTGGAAAGAAAGGCCAGAAAAGTCGTAAACTGTCATTTGCCCTTTCAAGAAAGCGGCAAAAACACGAGTAACTGGCTTTTAAAGCTTAAAGGCACACAAGATCTACGCTGTTTCCACAAAAGGAGCCCTAGAACCTAAAACCCCCTTTTGTGAAAACATGCTAGATCTTGTGTGCCTTTAGCTTTAAAAGCCAGTAACTCGTGTTTTTGCCGTTTTCTTGAAACGGCAAATGACAGTTGAAGACTTTAATGGCCTTTCTATCCCATAATTTACTTGTGTGAGATCTATCCCATAATTTCTTTATTTGAGACCTAGAGGTTATGCTTAGGTTAGAAAAAGGCCATTTTCTGGTATTGTTACTCAAAATACAGGAAACTTCCATCCATTAATCGCAATCTACATGAAGAGAACGTTGTATTGCCGTATAGTGCATCGAAATCCATTGAAAGCTCGAGAAATGGCGCCACTTTGAAGATATTAGGGTACACAAGTAACTTTGAGAGATTAAGGTTAGGTTACAAAAAAACACATTTTCGGATTTTCTACTCCAAATAGGGCAAAACTGGCACGCCAGTCTGAAAGTACAGGAAGAGGCCGTTGTATTGCCGTATAGTGCATCGAAATCCATTAAAAGGTCGAGAAATGGCGCCACTTTGAAATTTAGGTTACACAAGTAAATTAATGCGTACTTGTTGGCTTTAAAAGCCAGTAACTCACTTTTCAACGTTTTGATCCCAAAAATGCACCTTTTTTCTCAGACCTAGTGGAAAATGTACATCTTTCACTAAGCAAATCGTTGCGCCATACGTCAGGCAAAGTTGGTTTTTCGCGAAATTTTTTGAACTACTCCTCCCCACCCCACACCACCCTCATAAAATACCTACAGATCAATTATTGGAAAGAAAGGCCAGAAAAGTCGTAAACTGTCATTTGCCCTTTCAAGAAAGCGGCAAAAACACGAGTAACTGGCTTTTAAAGCTTAAAGGCACACAAGATCTACGCTGTTTCCACAAAAGGAGCCCTAGAACCTAAAACCCCCTTTTGTGAAAACATGCTAGATCTTGTGTGCCTTTAGCTTTAAAAGCCAGTAACTCGTGTTTTTGCCGTTTTCTTGAAACGGCAAATGACAGTTGAAGACTTTAATGGCCTTTCTATCCCATAATTTACTTGTGTGAGATCTATCCCATAATTTCTTTATTTGAGACCTAGAGGTTATGCTTAGGTTAGAAAAAGGCCATTTTCTGGTATTGTTACTCAAAATACAGGAAACTTCCATCCATTAATCGCAATCTACATGAAGAGAACGTTGTATTGCCGTATAGTGCATCGAAATCCATTGAAAGCTCGAGAAATGGCGCCACTTTGAAGATATTAGGGTACACAAGTAACTTTGAGAGATTAAGGTTAGGTTACAAAAAAACACATTTTCGGATTTTCTACTCCAAATAGGGCAAAACTGGCACGCCAGTCTGAAAGTACAGGAAGAGGCCGTTGTATTGCCGTATAGTGCATCGAAATCCATTAAAAGGTCGAGAAATGGCGCCACTTTGAAATTTAGGTTACACAAGTAAATTAATGCGTACTTGTTGGCTTTAAAAGCCAGTAACTCACTTTTCAACGTTTTGATCCCAAAAATGCACCTTTTTTCTCAGACCTAGTGGAAAATGTACATCTTTCACTAAGCAAATCGTTGCGCCATACGTCAGGCAAAGTTGGTTTTTCGCGAAATTTTTTGAACTACTCCTCCCCACCCCACACCACCCTCATAAAATACCTACAGATCAATTATTGGAAAGAAAGGCCAGAAAAGTCGTAAACTGTCATTTGCCCTTTCAAGAAAGCGGCAAAAACACGAGTAACTGGCTTTTAAAGCTTAAAGGCACACAAGATCTACGCTGTTTCCACAAAAGGAGCCCTAGAACCTAAAACCCCCTTTTGTGAAAACATGCTAGATCTTGTGTGCCTTTAGCTTTAAAAGCCAGTAACTCGTGTTTTTGCCGTTTTCTTGAAACGGCAAATGACAGTTGAAGACTTTAATGGCCTTTCTATCCCATAATTTACTTGTGTGAGATCTATCCCATAATTTCTTTATTTGAGACCTAGAGGTTATGCTTAGGTTAGAAAAAGGCCATTTTCTGGTATTGTTACTCAAAATACAGGAAACTTCCATCCATTAATCGCAATCTACATGAAGAGAACGTTGTATTGCAGTATAGTGCATCGAAATCCATTGAAAGCTCGAGAAATGGCGCCACTTTGAAGATATTAGGGTACACAAGTAACTTTGAGAGATTAAGGTTAGGTTACAAAAAAACACATTTTCGGATTTTCTACTCCAAATAGGGCAAAACTGGCACGCCAGTCTGAAAGTACAGGAAGAGGCCGTTGTATTGCCGTATAGTGCATCGAAATCCATTAAAAGGTCGAGAAATGGCGCCACTTTGAAATTTAGGTTACACAAGTAAATTAATGCGTACTTGTTGGCTTTAAAAGCCAGTAACTCACTTTTCAACGTTTTGATCCCAAAAATGCACCTTTTTTCTCAGACCTAGTGGAAAATGTACATCTTTCACTAAGCAAATCGTTGCGCCATACGTCAGGCAAAGTTGGTTTTTCGCGAAATTTTTTGAACTACTCCTCCCCACCCCACACCACCCTCATAAAATACCTACAGATCAATTATTGGAAAGAAAGGCCAGAAAAGTCGTAAACTGTCATTTGCCCTTTCAAGAAAGCGGCAAAAACACGAGTAACTGGCTTTTAAAGCTTAAAGACAAGATCTACGCTGTTTCCACAAAAGGAGCCCTAGAACCTAAAACCCCCTTTTGTGAAAACATGCTAGATCTTGTGTTGCCTTTAGCTTTAAAAGCCAGTAACTCGTGTTTTTGCCGTTTTCTTGAAACGGCAAATGACAGTTGAAGACTTTAATGGCCTTTCTATCCCATAATTTACTTGTGTGAGATCTATCCCATAATTTCTTTATTTGAGACCTAGAGGTTATGACTTAGGTTAGAAAAAGGCCATTTTCTGGTATTGTTACTCAAAATACAGGAAACTTCCATCCATTAATCGCAATCTACATGAAGAGGAACGTTGTATTGCCGTATAGTGCATCGAAATCCATTGAAAGCTCGAGAAATGGCGCCACTTTGAAGATATTAGGGTTCACAAGTAACTTTGAGAGATTAAGGTTAGGTTACAAAAAAACACATTTTCGGATTTTCTACTCCAAATAGGGCAAAACTGGCACGCCAGTCTGAAAGTACAGGAAGAGGCCGTTGTATTGCCGTATAGTGCATCGAAATCCATTAAAAGGTCGAGAAATGGCCGCCACTTTGAAATTTAGATTACACAAGTAAATTAATGCTTACTTGTTGGCTTTAAAAGCCAGTAACTCACTTTTCAACGTTTTGATCCCAAAAATGCACCTTTTTCTCAGACCTAGTGGAAAATGGTACATCTTTCACTAAGCAAATCGTTGCGCCATACGTCAGGCAAAGTTGGTTTTTCGCGAAATTTTTTGAACTACTCCTCCCCACCCCACACCACCTCATAAAATACCTACAGATCAATTATTGGAAAGAAAGGCCAGAAAAGTCGTAAACTGTCATTTGCCCTTTCAAGAAAGCGGCAAAAACACGAGTAACTGGCTTTTAAAGCTTAAAGGCACACAAGATCTACGCTGTTTCCACAAAAGGAGCCCTAGAACCTAAACCCCCTTTGTGAAAACATGCTAGATCTTGTGTGCCTTTAGCTTTAAAAGCCAGTAACTCGTGTTTTTGCCGTTTTCTTGAAACGGCAAATGACAGTTGAAGACTTTAATGGCCTTTCTATCCCATAATTTACTGAGTGTGAGATCTATCCCATAATTTCTTTATTTGAGACCTAGAGGTTATGCTTAGGTTAGAAAAAGGCCATTTTCTGGTATTGTTACTCAAAATACAGGAAACTTCCATCCATTAATCGCAATCTACATGAAGAGAACGTTGTATTGCCGTATAGTGCATCGAATCCATTGAAAGCTCGAGAAATGGGCGCCACTTTGAAGATATTAGGGTACACAAGTAACTTTGAGAGATTAAGGTTAGGTTACAAAAAAACACATTTTCGGATTTCTACTCCAAATAGGGCAAAACTGGCACGCCAGTCTGAAAGTACGGAAGAGGCCGTTGTATTGCCGTATAGTGCATCGAAATCCATTAAAAGGTCGAGAAATGGCGCCACTTTGAAATTTAGGTTACACAAGTAAATTAATGCGTACTTGTTGGCTTTAAAAGCCAGTAACTCACTTTTCAACGTTTTGATCCCAAAAATGCACCTTTTTTCTCAGACCTAGTGGAAAATGTACATCTTTCACTAAGCAAATCGTTGCGCCATACGTCAGGCAAAGTTGGTTTTTCGCGAAATTTTTTGAACTACTCCTCCCCACCCCACACCACCCTCATAAAATACCTACAGATCAATTATTGGAAAGAAAGGCCAGAAAAGTCGTAAACTGTCATTTGCCCTTTCAAGAAAGCGGCAAAAACACGAGTAACTGGCTTTTAAAGCTTAAAGGCACACAAGATCTACGCTGTTTCCACAAAAGGAGCCCTAGAACCTAAAACCCCCTTTTGTGAAAACATGCTAGATCTTGTGTGCCTTTAGCTTTAAAAGCCAGTAACTCGTGTTTTTGCCGTTTTCTTGAAACGGCAAATGGACAGTTGAAGACTTTAATGCCTTTCTATCCCATAATTTACTTGTGTGAGATCTATCCCATAATTTCTTTATTTGAGACCTAGAGGTTATGCTTAGGTTAGAAAAAGGCCATTTTCTGGTATTGTTACTCAAAATACAGGAAACTTCCATCCATTAATCGCAATCTACATGAAGAGAACGTTTGTATTGCCGTATAGTGCATCGAAATCCATTGAAAGCTCGAGAAATGGCGCCACTTTGAAGATATTAGGGTACACAAGTAACTTTGAGAGATTAAGGTTAGGTTACAAAAAAAACACATTTTCGGATTTTCTACTCCAAATAGGGCAAAACTGCACGCCAGTCTGAAAGTACAGGAAGAGGCCGTTGTATTGCCGTATAGTGCATCGAAATCCATTAAAAGGTCGAGAAATGGCGCCACTTTGAAATTTAGGTTACACAAGTAAATTAATGCGTACTTGTTGGCTTTAAAAGCCAGTAACTCACTTTTCAACGTTTTGATCCCAAAAATGCACCTTTTTTCTCAGACCTAGTGGAAAATGTACATCTTTCACTAAGCAAATCGTTGCGCATACGTCAGGCAAAGTTGGTTTTTTCGCGAAATTTTTTGAACTACTCCTCCCCACCCCACACCACCCTCATAAAATACCTACAGATCAATTATTGGAAAGAAAGGCCAGAAAAGTCGTAAACTGTCATTTGCCCTTTCAAGAAAGCGGCAAAAACACGAGTAACTGGCTTTTAAAGCTTAAAGGCACACAAGATCTACGCTGTTTCCACAAAAGGAGCCCTAGAACCTAAAACCCCCTTTTGTGAAAACATGCTAGATCTTGTGTGCCTTTAGCTTTAAAAGCCAGTAACTCGTGTTTTTGCCGTTTTCTTGAAACGGCAAATGACAGTTGAAGACTTTAATGGCCTTTCTATCCCATAATTTACTTGTGTGAGATCTATCCATAATTTCTTTATTTGAGACCTAGAGGTTATGCTTAGGTTAGAAAAAGGCCATTTCTGGTATTGTTACTCAAAATACAGGAAACTTCCATCCATTAATCGCAATCTACATGAAGAGAACGTTGTATTGCCGTATAGTGCATCGAAATCCATTGAAAGCTCGAGAAATGGCGCCACTTTGAAGATATTAGGGTACACAAGTAACTTGAGAGATTAAGGTTAGGTTACAAAAAAACACATTTCGGATTTTCTACTCCAAATAGGGCAAAACTGGCACGCCAGTCTGAAAGTACAGGAAGAGGCCGTTGTATTGCCGTATAGTGCATCGAAATCCATTAAAAGGTCGAGAAATGGCGCCACTTTGAAATTTAGGTTACACAAGTAAATTAATGCGTACTTGTTGGCTTTAAAAGCCAGTAACTCACTTTTCAACGTTTTGATCCCAAAAATGCACCTTTTTTCTCAGACCTAGTGGAAAATGTACATCTTTCACTAAGCAAATCGTTGCGCCATACGTCAGGCAAAGTTGGTTTTTCGCGAAATTTTTTGAACTACTCCTCCCCACCCCACACCACCCTCATAAATACCTACAGATCAATTATTGGAAAGAAAGGCCAGAAAAGTCGTAAACTGTCATTTGCCCTTTCAAGAAAGCGGCAAAAACACGAGTAACTGGCTTTTAAAGCTTAAAGGCACACAAGATCTCCGCTGTTTCCACAAAAGGAGCCCTAGAACCTAAAACCCCCTTTTGTGAAAACATGCTAGATCTTGTGTGCCTTTAGCTTTAAAAGCCAGTAACTCGTGTTTTTGCCGTTTTCTTGAAACGGCAAATGACAGTTGAAGACTTTAATGGCCTTCTATCCCATAATTTACTTGTGTGAGATCTATCCCATAATTTCTTTATTGAGACCTAGAGGTTATGCTTAGGTTAGAAAAAGGCCATTTTCTGGTATTGTTACTCAAAATACAGGAAACTTCATCCATTAATCGCAATCTACATGAAGAGAACGTTGTATTGCCGTATAGTGCATCGAAATCCATTGAAAGCTCGAGAAATGGCGCCACTTTGAAGATATTAGGGTACACAAGTAACTTTGAGAGATTAAGGTTAGGTTACAAAAAACACATTTTCGGATTTTCTACTCCAAATAGGGCAAAACTGGCACGCCAGTCTGAAAGTACAGGAAGAGGCCGTTGTATTGCCGTATAGTGCATCGAAATCCATTAAAAGGTCGAGAAATGGCGCCACTTTGAAATTTAGGTTACACAAGTAAATTAATGCGTACTTGTTGGCTTTAAAGCCAGTAACTCACTTTTCAACGTTTTGATCCCAAAAATGCACCTTTTTTCTCAGACCTAGTGGAAAATGTACATCTTTCACTAAGCAAATCGTTGCGCCATACGTCAGGCAAAGTTGGTTTTTCGCGAAATTTTTTGAACTACTCCTCCCCACCCCACACCACCCTCATAAAATACCTACAGATCAATTATTGGAAAGAAAGGCCAGAAAAGTCGTAAACTGTCATTTGCCCTTTCAAGAAAGCGGCAAAAACACGAGTAACTGGCTTTTAAAGCTTAAAGGCACACAAGATCTACGCTGTTTCCACAAAAGGAGCCCTAGAACCTAAAACCCCCTTTTGTGAAAACATGCTAGATCTTGTGTGCCTTTAGCTTTAAAAGCCAGTAACTCGTGTTTTTGCCGTTTTCTTGAAACGGCAAATGACAGTTGAAGACTTTAATGGCCTTTCTATCCCATAATTTACTTGTGTGAGATCTATCCCATAATTTCTTTATTTGAGACCTAGAGGTTATGCTTAGGTTAGAAAAAGGCCATTTTCTGGTATTGTTACTCAAAATACAGGAAACTTCCATCCATTAATCGCAATCTACATGAAGAGAACGTTGTATTGCCGTATAGTGCATCGAAATCCATTGAAAGCTCGAGAAATGGCGCCACTTTGAAGATATTAGGGTACACAAGTAACTTTGAGAGATTAAGGTTAGGTTACAAAAAAACACATTTTCGGATTTTCTACTCCAAATAGGGCAAAACTGGCACGCCAGTCTGAAAGTACAGGAAGAGGCCGTTGTATTGCCGTATAGTGCATCGAAATCCATTAAAAGGTCGAGAAATGGCGCCACTTTGAAATTTAGGTTACACAAGTAAATTAATGCGTACTTGTTGGCTTTAAAAGCCAGTAACTCACTTTTCAACGTTTTGATCCCAAAAATGCACCTTTTTTCTCAGACCTAGTGGAAAATGTACATCTTTCACTAAGCAAATCGTTGCGCCATACGTCAGGCAAAGTTGGTTTTTCGCGAAATTTTTTGAACTACTCCTCCCCACCCCACACCACCCTCATAAAATACCTACAGATCAATTATTGGAAAGAAAGGCCAGAAAAGTCGTAAACTGTCATTTGCCCTTTCAAGAAAGCGGCAAAAACACGAGTAACTGGCTTTTAAAGCTTAAAGGCACACAAGATCTACGCTGTTTCCACAAAAGGAGCCCTAGAACCTAAAACCCCCTTTTGTGAAAACATGCTAGATCTTGTGTGCCTTTAGCTTTAAAAGCCAGTAACTCGTGTTTTTGCCGTTTTCTTGAAACGGCAAATGACAGTTGAAGACTTTAATGGCCTTTCTATCCCATAATTTACTTGTGTGAGATCTATCCCATAATTTCTTTATTTGAGACCTAGAGGTTATGCTTAGGTTAGAAAAAGGCCATTTTCTGGTATTGTTACTCAAAATACAGGAAACTTCCATCCATTAATCGCAATCTACATGAAGAGAACGTTGTATTGCCGTATAGTGCATCGAAATCCATTGAAAGCTCGAGAAATGGCGCCACTTTGAAGATATTAGGGTACACAAGTAACTTTGAGAGATTAAGGTTAGGTTACAAAAAAACACATTTTCGGATTTTCTACTCCAAATAGGGCAAAACTGGCACGCCAGTCTGAAAGTACAGGAAGAGGCCGTTGTATTGCCGTATAGTGCATCGAAATCCATTAAAAGGTCGAGAAATGGCGCCACTTTGAAATTTAGGTTACACAAGTAAATTAATGCGTACTTGTTGGCTTTAAAAGCCAGTAACTCACTTTTCAACGTTTTGATCCCAAAAATGCACCTTTTTTCTCAGACCTAGTGGAAAATGTACATCTTTCACTAAGCAAATCGTTGCGCCATACGTCAGGCAAAGTTGGTTTTTCGCGAAATTTTTTGAACTACTCCTCCCCACCCCACACCACCCTCATAAAATACCTACAGATCAATTATTGGAAAGAAAGGCCAGAAAAGTCGTAAACTGTCATTTGCCCTTTCAAGAAAGCGGCAAAAACACGAGTAACTGGCTTTTAAAGCTTAAAGGCACACAAGATCTACGCTGTTTCCACAAAAGGAGCCCTAGAACCTAAAACCCCCTTTTGTGAAAACATGCTAGATCTTGTGTGCCTTTAGCTTTAAAAGCCAGTAACTCGTGTTTTTGCCGTTTTCTTGAAACGGCAAATGACAGTTGAAGACTTTAATGGCCTTTCTATCCCATAATTTACTTGTGTGAGATCTATCCCATAATTTCTTTATTTGAGACCTAGAGGTTATGCTTAGGTTAGAAAAAGGCCATTTTCTGGTATTGTTACTCAAAATACAGGAAACTTCCATCCATTAATCGCAATCTACATGAAGAGAACGTTGTATTGCCGTATAGTGCATCGAAATCCATTGAAAGCTCGAGAAATGGCGCCACTTTGAAGATATTAGGGTACACAAGTAACTTTGAGAGATTAAGGTTAGGTTACAAAAAAACACATTTTCGGATTTTCTACTCCAAATAGGGCAAAACTGGCACGCCAGTCTGAAAGTACAGGAAGAGGCCGTTGTATTGCCGTATAGTGCATCGAAATCCATTAAAAGGTCGAGAAATGGCGCCACTTTGAAATTTAGGTTACACAAGTAAATTAATGCGTACTTGTTGGCTCTTAAAAGCCAGTAACTCACTTTTCAACGTTTTGATCCCAAAAATGCACCTTTTTTCTCAGACCTAGTGGAAAATGTACATCTTTCACTAAGCAAATCGTTGCGCCATACGTCAGGCAAAGTTGGTTTTTCGCGAAATTTTTTGAACTACTCCTCCCCACCCCACACCACCCTCATAAAATACCTACAGATCAATTATTGGAAAGAAAGGCCAGAAAAGTCGTAAACTGTCATTTGCCCTTTCAAGAAAGCGGCAAAAACACGAGTAACTGGCTTTTAAAGCTTAAAGGCACACAAGATCTACGCTGTTTCCACAAAAGGAGCCCTAGAACCTAAAACCCCCTTTTGTGAAAACATGCTAGATCTTGTGTGCCTTTAGCTTTAAAAGCCAGTAACTCGTGTTTTTGCCGTTTTCTTGAAACGGCAAATGACAGTTGAAGACTTTAATGGCCTTTCTATCCCATAATTTACTTGTGTGAGATCTATCCCATAATTTCTTTATTTGAGACCTAGAGGTTATGCTTAGGTTAGAAAAAGGCCATTTTCTGGTATTGTTACTCAAAATACAGGAAACTTCCATCCATTAATCGCAATCTACATGAAGAGAACGTTGTATTGCCGTATAGTGCATCGAAATCCATTGAAAGCTCGAGAAATGGCGCCACTTTGAAGATATTAGGGTACACAAGTAACTTTGAGAGATTAAGGTTAGGTTACAAAAAAACACATTTTCGGATTTTCTACTCCAAATAGGGCAAAACTGGCACGCCAGTCTGAAAGTACAGGAAGAGGCCGTTGTATTGCCGTATAGTGCATCGAAATCCATTAAAAGGTCGAGAAATGGCGCCACTTTGAAATTTAGGTTACACAAGTAAATTAATGCGTACTTGTTGGCTTTAAAAGCCAGTAACTCACTTTTCAACGTTTTGATCCCAAAAATGCACCTTTTTTCTCAGACCTAGTGGAAAATGTACATCTTTCACTAAGCAAATCGTTGCGCCATACGTCAGGCAAAGTTGGTTTTTCGCGAAATTTTTTGAACTACTCCTCCCCACCCCACACCACCCTCATAAAATACCTACAGATCAATTATTGGAAAGAAAGGCCAGAAAAGTCGTAAACTGTCATTTGCCCTTTCAAGAAAGCGGCAAAAACACGAGTAACTGGCTTTTAAAGCTTAAAGGCACACAAGATCTACGCTGTTTCCACAAAAGGAGCCCTAGAACCTAAAACCCCCTTTTGTGAAAACATGCTAGATCTTGTGTGCCTTTAGCTTTAAAAGCCAGTAACTCGTGTTTTTGCCGTTTTCTTGAAACGGCAAATGACAGTTGAAGACTTTAATGGCCTTTCTATCCCATAATTTACTTGTGTGAGATCTATCCCATAATTTCTTTATTTGAGACCTAGAGGTTATGCTTAGGTTAGAAAAAGGCCATTTTCTGGTATTGTTACTCAAAATACAGGAAACTTCCATCCATTAATCGCAATCTACATGAAGAGAACGTTGTATTGCCGTATAGTGCATCGAAATCCATTGAAAGCTCGAGAAATGGCGCCACTTTGAAGATATTAGGGTACACAAGTAACTTTGAGAGATTAAGGTTAGGTTACAAAAAAACACATTTTCGGATTTTCTACTCCAAATAGGGCAAAACTGGCACGCCAGTCTGAAAGTACAGGAAGAGGCCGTTGTATTGCCGTATAGTGCATCGAAATCCATTAAAAGGTCGAGAAATGGCGCCACTTTGAAATTTAGGTTACACAAGTAAATTAATGCGTACTTGTTGGCTTTAAAAGCCAGTAACTCACTTTTCAACGTTTTGATCCCAAAAATGCACCTTTTTTCTCAGACCTAGTGGAAAATGTACATCTTTCACTAAGCAAATCGTTGCGCCATACGTCAGGCAAAGTTGGTTTTTCGCGAAATTTTTTGAACTACTCCTCCCCACCCCACACCACCCTCATAAAATACCTACAGATCAATTATTGGAAAGAAAGGCCAGAAAAGTCGTAAACTGTCATTTGCCCTTTCAAGAAAGCGGCAAAAACACGAGTAACTGGCTTTTAAAGCTTAAAGGCACACAAGATCTACGCTGTTTCCACAAAAGGAGCCCTAGAACCTAAAACCCCCTTTTGTGAAAACATGCTAGATCTTGTGTGCCTTTAGCTTTAAAAGCCAGTAACTCGTGTTTTTGCCGTTTTCTTGAAACGGCAAATGACAGTTGAAGACTTTAATGGCCTTTCTATCCCATAATTTACTTGTGTGAGATCTATCCCATAATTTCTTTATTTGAGACCTAGAGGTTATGCTTAGGTTAGAAAAAGGCCATTTTCTGGTATTGTTACTCAAAATACAGGAAACTTCCATCCATTAATCGCAATCTACATGAAGAGAACGTTGTATTGCCGTATAGTGCATCGAAATCCATTGAAAGCTCGAGAAATGGCGCCACTTTGAAGATATTAGGGTACACAAGTAACTTTGAGAGATTAAGGTTAGGTTACAAAAAAACACATTTTCGGATTTTCTACTCCAAATAGGGCAAAACTGGCACGCCAGTCTGAAAGTACAGGAAGAGGCCGTTGTATTGCCGTATAGTGCATCGAAATCCATTAAAAGGTCGAGAAATGGCGCCACTTTGAAATTTAGGTTACACAAGTAAATTAATGCGTACTTGTTGGCTTTAAAAGCCAGTAACTCACTTTTCAACGTTTTGATCCCAAAAATGCACCTTTTTTCTCAGACCTAGTGGAAAATGTACATCTTTCACTAAGCAAATCGTTGCGCCATACGTCAGGCAAAGTTGGTTTTTCGCGAAATTTTTTGAACTACTCCTCCCCACCCCACACCACCCTCATAAAATACCTACAGATCAATTATTGGAAAGAAAGGCCAGAAAAGTCGTAAACTGTCATTTGCCCTTTCAAGAAAGCGGCAAAAACACGAGTAACTGGCTTTTAAAGCTTAAAGGCACACAAGATCTACGCTGTTTCCACAAAAGGAGCCCTAGAACCTAAAACCCCCTTTTGTGAAAACATGCTAGATCTTGTGTGCCTTTAGCTTTAAAAGCCAGTAACTCGTGTTTTTGCCGTTTTCTTGAAACGGCAAATGACAGTTGAAGACTTTAATGGCCTTTCTATCCCATAATTTACTTGTGTGAGATCTATCCCATAATTTCTTTATTTGAGACCTAGAGGTTATGCTTAGGTTAGAAAAAGGCCATTTTCTGGTATTGTTACTCAAAATACAGGAAACTTCCATCCATTAATCGCAATCTACATGAAGAGAACGTTGTATTGCCGTATAGTGCATCGAAATCCATTGAAAGCTCGAGAAATGGCGCCACTTTGAAGATATTAGGGTACACAAGTAACTTTGAGAGATTAAGGTTAGGTTACAAAAAAACACATTTTCGGATTTTCTACTCCAAATAGGGCAAAACTGGCACGCCAGTCTGAAAGTACAGGAAGAGGCCGTTGTATTGCCGTATAGTGCATCGAAATCCATTAAAAGGTCGAGAAATGGCGCCACTTTGAAATTTAGGTTACACAAGTAAATTAATGCGTACTTGTTGGCTTTAAAAGCCAGTAACTCACTTTTCAACGTTTTGATCCCAAAAATGCACCTTTTTTCTCAGACCTAGTGGAAAATGTACATCTTTCACTAAGCAAATCGTTGCGCCATACGTCAGGCAAAGTTGGTTTTTCGCGAAATTTTTTGAACTACTCCTCCCCACCCCACACCACCCTCATAAAATACCTACAGATCAATTATTGGAAAGAAAGGCCAGAAAAGTCGTAAACTGTCATTTGCCCTTTCAAGAAAGCGGCAAAAACACGAGTAACTGGCTTTTAAAGCTTAAAGGCACACAAGATCTACGCTGTTTCCACAAAAGGAGCCCTAGAACCTAAAACCCCCTTTTGTGAAAACATGCTAGATCTTGTGTGCCTTTAGCTTTAAAAGCCAGTAACTCGTGTTTTTGCCGTTTTCTTGAAACGGCAAATGACAGTTGAAGACTTTAATGGCCTTTCTATCCCATAATTTACTTGTGTGAGATCTATCCCATAATTTCTTTATTTGAGACCTAGAGGTTATGCTTAGGTTAGAAAAAGGCCATTTTCTGGTATTGTTACTCAAAATACAGGAAACTTCCATCCATTAATCGCAATCTACATGAAGAGAACGTTGTATTGCCGTATAGTGCATCGAAATCCATTGAAAGCTCGAGAAATGGCGCCACTTTGAAGATATTAGGGTACACAAGTAACTTTGAGAGATTAAGGTTAGGTTACAAAAAAACACATTTTCGGATTTTCTACTCCAAATAGGGCAAAACTGGCACGCCAGTCTGAAAGTACAGGAAGAGGCCGTTGTATTGCCGTATAGTGCATCGAAATCCATTAAAAGGTCGAGAAATGGCGCCACTTTGAAATTTAGGTTACACAAGTAAATTAATGCGTACTTGTTGGCTTTAAAAGCCAGTAACTCACTTTTCAACGTTTTGATCCCAAAAATGCACCTTTTTTCTCAGACCTAGTGGAAAATGTACATCTTTCACTAAGCAAATCGTTGCGCCATACGTCAGGCAAAGTTGGTTTTTCGCGAAATTTTTTGAACTACTCCTCCCCACCCCACACCACCCTCATAAAATACCTACAGATCAATTATTGGAAAGAAAGGCCAGAAAAGTCGTAAACTGTCATTTGCCCTTTCAAGAAAGCGGCAAAAACACGAGTAACTGGCTTTTAAAGCTTAAAGGCACACAAGATCTACGCTGTTTCCACAAAAGGAGCCCTAGAACCTAAAACCCCCTTTTGTGAAAACATGCTAGATCTTGTGTGCCTTTAGCTTTAAAAGCCAGTAACTCGTGTTTTTGCCGTTTTCTTGAAACGGCAAATGACAGTTGAAGACTTTAATGGCCTTTCTATCCCATAATTTACTTGTGTGAGATCTATCCCATAATTTCTTTATTTGAGACCTAGAGGTTATGCTTAGGTTAGAAAAAGGCCATTTTCTGGTATTGTTACTCAAAATACAGGAAACTTCCATCCATTAATCGCAATCTACATGAAGAGAACGTTGTATTGCCGTATAGTGCATCGAAATCCATTGAAAGCTCGAGAAATGGCGCCACTTTGAAGATATTAGGGTACACAAGTAACTTTGAGAGATTAAGGTTAGGTTACAAAAAAACACATTTTCGGATTTTCTACTCCAAATAGGGCAAAACTGGCACGCCAGTCTGAAAGTACAGGAAGAGGCCGTTGTATTGCCGTATAGTGCATCGAAATCCATTAAAAGGTCGAGAAATGGCGCCACTTTGAAATTTAGGTTACACAAGTAAATTAATGCGTACTTGTTGGCTTTAAAAGCCAGTAACTCACTTTTCAACGTTTTGATCCCAAAAATGCACCTTTTTTCTCAGACCTAGTGGAAAATGTACATCTTTCACTAAGCAAATCGTTGCGCCATACGTCAGGCAAAGTTGGTTTTTCGCGAAATTTTTTGAACTACTCCTCCCCACCCCACACCACCCTCATAAAATACCTACAGATCAATTATTGGAAAGAAAGGCCAGAAAAGTCGTAAACTGTCATTTGCCCTTTCAAGAAAGCGGCAAAAACACGAGTAACTGGCTTTTAAAGCTTAAAGGCACACAAGATCTACGCTGTTTCCACAAAAGGAGCCCTAGAACCTAAAACCCCCTTTTGTGAAAACATGCTAGATCTTGTGTGCCTTTAGCTTTAAAAGCCAGTAACTCGTGTTTTTGCCGTTTTCTTGAAACGGCAAATGACAGTTGAAGACTTTAATGGCCTTTCTATCCCATAATTTACTTGTGTGAGATCTATCCCATAATTTCTTTATTTGAGACCTAGAGGTTATGCTTAGGTTAGAAAAAGGCCATTTTCTGGTATTGTTACTCAAAATACAGGAAACTTCCATCCATTAATCGCAATCTACATGAAGAGAACGTTGTATTGCCGTATAGTGCATCGAAATCCATTGAAAGCTCGAGAAATGGCGCCACTTTGAAGATATTAGGGTACACAAGTAACTTTGAGAGATTAAGGTTAGGTTACAAAAAAACACATTTTCGGATTTTCTACTCCAAATAGGGCAAAACTGGCACGCCAGTCTGAAAGTACAGGAAGAGGCCGTTGTATTGCCGTATAGTGCATCGAAATCCATTAAAAGGTCGAGAAATGGCGCCACTTTGAAATTTAGGTTACACAAGTAAATTAATGCGTACTTGTTGGCTTTAAAAGCCAGTAACTCACTTTTCAACGTTTTGATCCCAAAAATGCACCTTTTTTCTCAGACCTAGTGGAAAATGTACATCTTTCACTAAGCAAATCGTTGCGCCATACGTCAGGCAAAGTTGGTTTTTCGCGAAATTTTTTGAACTACTCCTCCCTTTCGCGAAATTTTTTGAACTACTCCTCCCCACCCCACACCACCCTCATAAAATACCTACAGATCAATTATTGGAAAGAAAGGCCAGAAAAGTCGTAAACTGTCATTTGCCCTTTCAAGAAAGCGGCAAAAACACGAGTAACTGGCTTTTAAAGCTTAAAGGCACACAAGATCTACGCTGTTTCCACAAAAGGAGCCCTAGAACCTAAAACCCCCTTTTGTGAAAACATGCTAGATCTTGTGTGCCTTTAGCTTTAAAAGCCAGTAACTCGTGTTTTTGCCGTTTTCTTGAAACGGCAAATGACAGTTGAAGACTTTAATGGCCTTTCTATCCCATAATTTACTTGTGTGAGATCTATCCCATAATTTCTTTATTTGAGACCTAGAGGTTATGCTTAGGTTAAGAAAAAGGCCATTTTCTGGTATTGTTACTCAAAATACAGGAAACTTCCATCCATTAATCGCAATCTACATGAAGAGAACGTTGTATTGCCGTATAGTGCATCGAAATCCATTGAAAGCTCGAGAAATGGCGCCACTTTGAAGATATTAGGGTACACAAGTAACTTTGAGAGATTAAGGTTAGGTTACAAAAAAAACACATTTTCGGATTTTCTACTCCAAATAGGGCAAAAACTGGCACGCCAGTCTGAAAGTACAGGAAGAGGCCGTTGTATTGCCGTATAGTGCATCGAAATCCATTAAAAGGTCGAGAAATGGCGCCACTTTGAAATTTAGGTTACACAAGTAAATTAATGCGTACTTGTTGGCTTTAAAAGCCAGTAACTCACTTTTCAACGTTTTGATCCCAAAAATGCACCTTTTTTCTCAGACCTAGTGGAAAATGTACATCTTTCACTAAGCAAATCGTTGCGCCATACGTCAGGCAAAGTTGGTTTTTCGCGAAATTTTTTGAACTACTCCTCCCCACCCCACACCACCCTCATAAAATACCTACAGATCAATTATTGGAAAGAAAGGCCAGAAAAGTCGTAAACTGTCATTTGCCCTTTCAAGAAAGCGGCAAAAACACGAGTAACTGGCTTTTAAAGCTTAAAGGCACACAAGATCTACGCTGTTTCCACAAAAGGAGCCCTAGAACCTAAACCCCCCTTTTGTGAAAACATGCTAGATCTTGTGTGCCTTTAGCTTTAAAAGCCAGTAACTCGTGTTTTTTGCCGTTTTCTTGAAACGGCAAATGACAGTTGAAGACTTTAATGGCCTTTCTATCCCATAATTTACTTGTGTGAGATCTATCCCATAATTCTTTATTTGAGACCTAGAGGTTATGCTTAGGTTAGAAAAAGGCCATTTTCTGGTATTGTTACTCAAAATACAGGAAACTTCCATCCATTAATCGCAATCTACATGAAGAGAACGTTGTATTGCCGTATAGTGCATCGAAATCCATTGAAAGCTCGAGAAATGGCGCCACTTTGAAGATATTAGGGTACACAAGTAACTTTGAGAGATTAAGGTTAGGTTACAAAAAAACACATTTTCGGATTTTCTACTCCAAATAGGGCAAAACTGGCACGCCAGTCTGAAAGTACAGGAAGAGGCCGTTGTATTGCCGTATAGTGCATCGAAATCCATTAAAAGGTCGAGAAATGGCGCCACTTTGAAATTTAGGTTACACAAGTAAATTAATGCGTACTTGTTGGCTTTAAAAGCCAGTAACTCACTTTTCAACGTTTTGATCCCAAAAATGCACCTTTTTTCTCAGACCTAGTGGAAAATGTACATCTTTCACTAAGCAAATCGTTGCGCCATACGTCAGGCAAAGTTGGTTTTTCGCGAAATTTTTTGAACTACTCCTCCCCACCCCACACCACCCTCATAAAATACCCTACAGATCAATTATTGGAAAGAAAGGCCAGAAAAGTCGTAAACTGTCATTTGCCCTTTCAAGAAAGCGGCAAAAACACGAGTAACTGGCTTTTAAAGCTTAAAGGCACACAAGATCTACGCTGTTTCCACAAAAGGAGCCCTAGAACCTAAAACCCCCTTTTGTGAAAACATGCTAGATCTTGTGTGCCTTTAGCTTTAAAAGCCAGTAACTCGTGTTTTTGCCGTTTTCTTGAAACGGCAAATGACAGTTGAAGACTTTAATGGCCTTTCTATCCCATAATTTACTTGTGTGAGATCTATCCCATAATTTCTTTATTTGAGACCTAGAGGTTATGCTTAGGTTAGAAAAAGGCCATTTTCTGGTATTGTTACTCAAAATACAGGAAACTTCCATCCATTAATCGCAATCTACATGAAGAGAACGTTGTATTGCCGTATAGTGCATCGAAATCCATTGAAAGCTCGAGAAATGGCGCCACTTTGAAGATATTAGGGTACACAAGTAACTTTGAGAGATTAAGGTTAGGTTACAAAAAAACACATTTTCGGATTTTCTACTCCAAATAGGGCAAAACTGGCACGCCAGTCTGAAAGTACAGGAAGAGGCCGTTGTATTGCCGTATAGTGCATCGAAATCCATTAAAAGGTCGAGAAATGGCGCCACTTTGAAATTTAGGTTACACAAGTAAATTAATGCGTACTTGTTGGCTTTAAAAGCCAGTAACTCACTTTTCAACGTTTTGATCCCAAAAATGCACCTTTTTTCTCAGACCTAGTGGAAAATGTACATCTTTCACTAAGCAAATCGTTTGCGCCATACGTCAGGCAAAGTTGGTTTTTCGCGAAATTTTTTGAACTACTCCTCCCCACCCCACACCACCCTCATAAAATACCTACAGATCAATTATTGGAAAGAAAGGCCAGAAAAGTCGTAAACTGTCATTTGCCCTTTCAAGAAAGCGGCAAAAACACGAGTAACTGGCTTTTAAAGCTTAAAGGCACACAAGATCTACGCTGTTTCCACAAAAGGAGCCCTAGAACCTAAAACCCCCTTTTGTGAAAACATGCTAGATCTTGTGTGCCTTTAGCTTTAAAAGCCAGTAACTCGTGTTTTTGCCGTTTTCTTGAAACGGCAAATGACAGTTGAAGACTTTAATGGCCTTTCTATCCCATAATTTACTTGTGTGAGATCTATCCCATAATTTCTTTATTTGAGACCTAGAGGTTATGCTTAGGTTAGAAAAAGGCCATTTTCTGGTATTGTTACTCAAAATACAGGAAACTTCCATCCATTAATCGCAATCTACATGAAGAGAACGTTGTATTGCCGTATAGTGCATCGAAATCCATTGAAAGCTCGAGAAATGGCGCCACTTTGAAGATATTAGGGTACACAAGTAACTTTGAGAGATTAAGGTTAGGTTACAAAAAAACACATTTTCGGATTTTTCTACTCCAAATAGGGCAAAACTGGCACGCCAGTCTGAAAGTACAGGAAGAGGCCGTTGTATTGCCGTATAGTGCATCGAAATCCATTAAAAGGTCGAGAAATGGCGCCACTTTGAAATTTAGGTTACACAAGTAAATTAATGCGTACTTGTTGGCTTTAAAAGCCAGTAACTCACTTTTCAACGTTTTGATCCCAAAAATGCACCTTTTTTCTCAGACCTAGTGGAAAATGTACATCTTTCACTAAGCAAATCGTTGCGCCATACGTCAGGCAAAGTTGGTTTTTCGCGAAATTTTTTGAACTACTCCTCCCCACCCCACACCACCCTCATAAAATACCTACAGATCAATTATTGGAAAGAAAGGCCAGAAAAGTCGTAAACTGTCATTTGCCCTTTCAAGAAAGCGGCAAAAACACGAGTAACTGGCTTTTAAGCTTAAAGGCACACAAGATCTACGCTGTTTCCACAAAAGGAGCCCTAGAACCTAAAACCCCCTTTTGTGAAAACATGCTAGATCTTGTGTGCCTTTAGCTTTAAAAGCCAGTAACTCGTGTTTTTGCCGTTTTCTTGAAACGGCAAATGACAGTTGAAGACTTTAATGGCCTTTCTATCCCATAATTTACTTGTGTGAGATCTATCCCAAAATTTCTTTATTTGAGACCTAGAGGTTATGCTTAGGTTAGAAAAAGGCCATTTTCTGGTATTGTTACTCAAAATACAGGAAACTTCCATCCATTAATCGCAATCTACATGAAGAGAACGTTGTATTGACGTATAGTGCATCGAAATCCATTGAAAGCTCGAGAAATGGCGCCACTTTGAAGATATTAGGGTACACAAGTAACTTTGAGAGATTAAGGTTAGGTTACAAAAAAACACATTTTCGGATTTTCTACTCCAAATAGGGCAAAACTGGCACGCCAGTCTGAAAGTACAGGAAGAGGCCGTTGTATTGCCGTATAGTGCATCGAAATCCATTAAAAGGTCGAGAAATGGCGCCAACTTTGAAATTTAGGTTACACAAGTAAATTAATGCGTACTTGTTGGCTTTAAAAGCCAGTAACTCACTTTTCAACGTTTTGATCCCAAAAATGCACCTTTTGTTCTCAGACCTAGTGGAAAATGTACATCTTTCACTAAGCAAATCGTTGCGCCATACGTCAGGCAAAGTTGGTTTTTCGCGAAATTTTTTGAACTACTCCTCCCCACCCCACACCACCCTCATAAAATACCTACAGATCAATTATTGGAAAGAAAGGCCAGAAAAGTCGTAAACTGTCATTTGCCCTTTCAAGAAAGCGTGCAAAAACACGAGTAACTGGCTTTTAAAGCTTAAAGGCACACAAGATCTACGCTGTTTCCACAAAAGGAGCCCTAGAACCTAAAACCCCCTTTTGTGAAAACATGCTAGATCTTGTGTGCCTTTAGCTTTAAAAGCCAGTAACTCGTGTTTTTGCCGTTTTCTTGAAACGGCAAATGACAGTTGGAAGACTTTAATGGCCTTTCTATCCCATAATTTACTTGTGTGAGATCTATCCCATAATTTCTTTATTTGAGACCTAGAGGTTATGCTTAGGTTAGAAAAAGGCCATTTTCTGGTATTGTTACTCAAAATACAGGAAACTTCCACCATTAATCGCAATCTACATGAAGAGAACGTTTGTATTGCCGTATAGTGCATCGAAATCCATTGAAAGCTCGAGAAATGGCGCCACTTTGAAGATATTAGGGTACACAAAGTAACTTTGAGAGATTAAGGTTAGGTTACAAAAAAACACATTTTCGGATTTTCTACTCCAAATAGGGCAAAACTGGCACGCCAGTCTGAAAGTACAGGAAGAGGCCGTTGTATTGCCGTATAGTGCATCGAAATCCATTAAAAGGTCGAGAAATGGCGCCACTTTGAAATTTAGGTTACACAAGTAAATTAATGCGTACTTGTTGGCTTTAAAAGCCAGTAACTCACTTTTCAACGTTTTGATCCCAAAAATGCACCTTTTTTCTCAGACCTAGTGGAAAATGTACATCTTTCACTAAGCAAATCGTTGCGCCATACGTCAGGCAAAGTTGGTTTTTCGCGAAATTTTTTTGAACTACTCCTCCCCACCCCACACCACCCTCATAAATACCTACAGATCAATTATTGGAAAGAAAGGCCAGAAAGTCGTAAACTGTCATTTGCCCTTTCAAGAAAGCGGCAAAAACACGAGTAACTGGCTTTTAAAGCTTAAAGGCACACAAGATCTACGCTGTTTCCACAAAAGGAGCCCTAGAACCTAAAACCCCCTTTTGTGAAAACATGCTAGATCTTGTGTGCCTTTTGCTTTAAAAGCCCAGTTAACTCGTGTTTTTGCCGTTTTCTTGAAACGGCAAATGACAGTTGAAGACTTTAATGGCCTTTCTATCCCATAATTTACTTGTGTGAGATCTATCCCATAATTTCTTATTTGAGACCTAGAGGTTATGCTTAGGTTAGAAAAAGGCCATTTTCTGGTATTGTTACTCAAAATACAGGAAACTTCCATCCATTAATCGCAATCTACATGAAGAGAACGTTGTATTGCCGTATAGTGCATCGAAATCCATTGAAAGCTCGAGAAATAGGCGCCACTTTGAAGATATTAGGGTACACAAGTAACTTTGAGAGATTAAGGTTAGGTTACAAAAAACACATTTTCGGATTTTCTACTCCAAATAGGGCAAAAACTGGCACGCCAGTCTGAAAGTACAGGAAGAGGCCGTTGTATTGCCGTATAGTGCATCGAAATCCATTAAAAGGTCGAGAAATGGCGCCACTTTGAAATTTAGGTTACACAAGTAAATTAATGCGTACTTGTTGGCTTTAAAAGCCAGTAACTCACTTTTCAACGTTTTGATCCCAAAAATGCACCTTTTTTCTCAGACCTAGTGGAAAATGTACATCTTTCACTAAGCAAATCGTTGCGCCATACGTCAGGCAAAGTTGGTTTTTCGCGAAATTTTTTGAACTACTCCTCCCCACCCCACACCACCCTCATAAAATACCTACAGATCATTATTGGAAAGAAAGGCCAGAAAAGTCGTAAACTGTCATTTGCCCTTTCAAGAAAGCGGCAAAAACACGAGTAACTGGCTTTTAAAGCTTAAAGGCACACAAGATCTACGCTGTTTCCCACAAAAGGAGCCCTAGAACCTAAAACCCCCTTTTGTGAAAACATGCTAGATCTTGTGTGCCTTTAGCTTTAAAAGCCAGTAACTCGTGTTTTTGCCGTTTTCTTGAAACGGCAAATGACAGTTTGAAGACTTTAATGGCCTTTCTATCCATAATTTACTTGTGTGAGATCTATCCCATAATTTCTTTATTGAGACCTAGAGGATATGCTTAGGTTAAGAAAAAGGCCATTTTCTGGTATTGTTACTCTAAAATACAGGAAACTTCCATCCATTAATCGCAATCTACATGAAGAGAACGTTGTATTGCCGTATAGTGCATCGAAATCCATTGAAAGCTCGAGAAATGGCGCCACTTTGAAGATATTAGGGTACACAAGTAACTTTGAGAGATTAAGGTTAGGTTACAAAAAAACACATTTTCGGATTTTCTACTCCAAATAGGGCAAAACTGGCACGCCAGTCTGAAAGTACAGGAAGAGGCCGTTGTATTGCCGTATAGTGCATCGAAATCCATTAAAAGGTCGAGAAAATGGCGCCACTTTGAAATTTAGGTTACACAAGTAAATTAATGCGTACTTGTTGGCTTTAAAAGCCAGTAACTCACTTTTCAACGTTTTGATCCCAAAAATGCACCTTTTTTCTCAGACCTAGTGGAAAATGTACATCTTTCACTAAGCAAATCGTTGCGCCATACGTCAGGCAAAGTTGGTTTTTCGCGAAATTTTTTGAACTACTCCTCCCCACCCCACAACCACCCTCATAAAATACCTACAGATCAATTATTGGAAAGAAAGGCCAGAAAAGTCGTAAACTGTCATTTGCCCTTTCAAGAAAGCGGCAAAAAACACGAGTAACTGGCTTTTAAAGCTTAAAGGCACACAAGATCTACGCTGTTTCCACAAAAGGAAGCCCTAGAACCTAAAACCCCCTTTTGTGAAAACATGCTAGATCTTGTGTGCCTTTAGCTTTAAAAGCCAGGTAACTCGTGTTTTTGCCGTTTTCTTGAAACGGCAAATGACAGTTGAAGACTTTAATGGCCTTTCTATCCCATAATTTACTTGTGTGAGATCTATCCCATAATTTCTTTATTTGAGACCTAGAGGTTATGCTTAGGTTAGTAAAAAGGCCATTTTCTGGTATTGTTACTCAAAATACAGGAAACTTCCATCCATTAATCGCAATCTACATGAAGAGAACGTTGTATTGCCGTATAGTGCATCGAAATCCATTGAAAGCTCGAGAAATGGCGCCCACTTTGAAGATATTAGGGTACACAAGTAACTTTGAGAGATTAAGGTTAGGTTACAAAAAAACACATTTTCGGATTATCTACTCCAAATAGGGCAAAACTGGCACGCCAGTATGAAAGTACAGGAAGAGGCCGTTGTATTGCCGTATAGTGCATCGAAATCCATTAAAAGGTCGAGAAATGGCGCACTTTGAAATTTAGGTTACACCAAGTAATTAATGCGTACTTGTTGGCTTTAAAAGCCAGTAACTCACTTTTCAACGTTTTGATCCCAAAAATGCACCTTTTTTCTCAGACCTAGTGGAAAATGTACATCTTTCACTAAGCAAATCGTTGCGCCATACGTCAGGCAAAGTTGGTTTTTCGCGAAATTTTTTGAACTACTCCTCCCCACCCCACACCACCCCTCATAAAATACCTACAGATCAATTATTGGAAAGAAAGGCCAGAAAAGTCGTAAACTGTCCATTTGCCCTTTCAAGAAAGCGGCAAAAAACACGAGTAACTGGCTTTTAAAGCTTAAAGGCACACAAGACTACGCTGTTTCCACAAAAGGAGCCCTAGAACCTAAAACCCCCTTTTGTGAAAACATGCTAGATCTTGTGTGCCTTTAGCTTTAAAAGCCAGTAACTCGTGTTTTTGCCGTTTTCTTGAAACGGCAAATGACAGTTGAAGACTTTAATGGCCTTTCTATCCCATAAATTTACTTGTGTGAGATCTATCCCATAATTTCTTTATTTGAGACCTAGAGGTTATGCTTAGGTTAGAAAAAGGCCATTTTCTGTATGTTACTCAAAATACAGGAAACTTCCATCCATTAATCGCAATCTACATGAAGAGAACGTTGTATTGCCGTATAGTGCATCGAAATCATTGAAAGCTCGAGAAATGGCGCCACTTTGAAGATATTAGGGTACACAAGTAACTTTGAGAGATTAAGGTTAGGTTACAAAAAAACACATTTTCGGATTTTCTACTCCAAATAGGGCAAAACTGGCACGCCAGTCTGAAAGTACAGGAAGAGGGCCGTTGTATTGCCGTATAGTGCATCGAAATCCATTAAAAGGTCGAGAAATGGCGCCACTTTGAAATTTAGGTTACACAAGTAAATTAATGCGTACTTGTTGGCTTTAAAGCCAGTAACTCACTTTTCAACGTTTTGATCCCAAAAAATGCACCTTTTTTCTCAGACCTAGTGGAAAATGTACATCTTTCACTAAGCAATCGTTGCGCCATACGTCAGGCAAAGTTGGTTTTTTCGCGAAATTTTTTGAACTACTCCTCCCCACCCACACCACCCTCATAAAATACCTACAGATCAATTATTGGAAAGAAAGGCCAGAAAAGTCGTAAACTGTCATTTGCCCTTTCAAGAAAGCGGCAAAAACACGAGTAACTGGCTTTTAAAGCTTAAAGGCACACAAGATCTACGCTGTTTCCACAAAAGGAGCCCTAGAACCTAAAACCCCCTTTTGTGAAAACATGCTAGATCTTGTGTGCCTTTAGCTTTAAAAGCCAGTAACTCGTGTTTTTGCCGTTTTCTTGAAACGGCAAATGACAGTTGAAGACTTTAATGGCCTTTCTATCCCATAATTTACTTGTGTGAGATCTATCCCATAATTTCTTTATTTGAGACCTAGAGGTTATGCTTAGGTTAGAAAAAGGCCATTTTCTGGTATTGTTACTCAAAATACAGGAAACTTCCATCCATTAATCGCAATCTACATGAACGAGAACGTTGTATTGCCGTATAGTGCATCGAAATCCATTGAAAGCTCGAGAAATGGCGCCACTTTGAAGATATTAGGGTACACAAGTAACTTTGAGAGATTAAGGTTAGGTTACAAAAAAACACATTTACGGATTTTCTACTCCAAATAGGGCAAAACTGGCACGCCAGTCTGAAAGTACAGGAAGAGGCCGTTGTATTGCCGTATAGTGCATCGAAATCCATTAAAAGGTCGAGAAATGGCGCCACTTTGAAATTTAGGTTACACAAGTAAATTAATGCGTACTTGTTGGCTTTTAAAAGCCAGTAACTCACTTTTCAACGTTTTGATCCCAAAAATGCACCTTTTTTCTCAGACCTAGTGGAAAATGTACATCTTTCACTAAGCAAATCGTTGCGCCCTTACGTCAGGCAAAGTTGGTTTTTCGCGAAATTTTTTGAACTACTCCTCCCCACCCCACACCACCCTCATAAAATACCTACAGATCAATTATTGAAAGAAAGGCCAGAAAAGTCGTAAACTGTCATTTGCCCTTTCAAGAAAGCGGCAAAAACACGAGTAACTGGCTTTTAAAGCTTAAAGGCACACAAGATCTACGCTGTTTCCACAAAAGGAGCCCTAGAACCTAAAACCCCCTTTTGTGAAAACATGCTAGATCTTGTGTGCCTTTAGCTTTAAAAGCCAGTAACTCGTGTTTTTGCCGTTTTCTTGAAACGGCAAATGACAGTTGAAGACTTTAATGGCCTTTCTATCCCATAATTTACTTGTGTGAGATCTATCCCATAATTTCTTTATTTGAGACCTAGAGGTTATGCTTAGGTTAGAAAAAGGCCATTTTCTGGTATTGTTACTCAAAATACAGGAAACTTCCATCCATTAATCGCAATCTACATGAAGAGAACGTTGTATTGCCGTATAGTGCATCGAAATCCATTGAAAGCTCGAGAAATGGCGCCACTTTGAAGATATTAGGGTACACAAGTAACTTTGAGAGATTAAGGTTAGGTTACAAAAAAACACATTTTCGGATTTTCTACTCCAAATAGGGCAAAACTGGCACGCCAGTCTGAAAGTACAGGAAGAGGCCGTTGTATTGCCGTATAGTGCATCGAAATCCATTAAAAGGTCGAGAAATGGCGCCACTTTGAAATTTAGGTTACACAAGTAAATTAATGCGTACTTGTTGGCTTTAAAAGGCCAGTAACTCACTTTTCAACGTTTTGATCCCAAAAATGCACCTTTTTCTCAGACCTAGTGGAAAATGTACATCTTTCACTAAGCAAATCGTTGCGCCATACGTCAGGCAAAGTTGGTTTTTCGCGAAATTTTTTGAACTACTCCTCCCCACCCCACACCACCACTCATAAAATTACCTACAGATCAATTATTGGAAAGAAAGGCCAGTAAAAGTCGTAAACTGTCATTTGCCGTTTCAAGAAAAGCGGCAAAAACACGAGTTACTGGCTTTTAAAGCTAAAGGCACACAAGATCTAGCATGTTTCACAAAAGGGGGTTTTAGGTTCTAGGGCTCCCTTTTGTGGAAACAGCGTAGATCTTGTGTGCCTTTAAGCTTTAAAAGCCAGTTACTCGTGTTTTTGCCGCTTTCTTGAAAGGGCAAATGACAGTTTACGACTTTTCTGGCCTTTCTTTCCAATAATTGATCTGTAGGTATTTTTATGAGGGTGGTGTGGGGTGGGGAGGAGTAGTTCAAAAATTTCGCGAAAAACCAACTTTGCCTGACGTATGGCGCAACGATTTGCTTAGTGAAAGATGTACATTTTCCACTAGGTCTGAGAAAAAAGGTGCATTTTTGGGATCAAAACGTTGAAAAGTGAGTTACTGGCTTTTAAAGCCAACAAGTACGCATTAATTTACTTGTGTAACCTAAATTTCAAAGTGGCGCCATTTTCTCGACCTTTTAATGGATTTCGATGCACTATACGGCAATACAACGGCCTCTTCCTGTACTTTCAGACTGGCGTGCCAGTTTTGCCCTATTTGGAGTAGAAAATCCGAAAATGTGTTTTTTTGTAACCTAACCTTAATCTCTCAAAGTTACTTGTGTACCCTAATATCTTCAAAGTGGCGCCATTTCTCGAGCTTTCAATGGATTTCGATGCACTATACGGCAATACAACGTTCTCTTCATGTAGATTGCGATTAATGGATGGAAGTTTCCTGTATTTTGAGTAACAATACCAGAAAATGGCCTTTTTCTAACCTAAGCATAACCTCTAGGTCTCAAATAAAGAAATTATGGGATAGATCTCACACAAGTAAATTATGGGATAGAAAGGCCATTAAAGTCTTCAACTGTCATTTGCCGTTTCAAGAAAACGGCAAAAACACGAGTTACTGGCTTTTAAAGCTAAAGGCACACAAGATCTAGCATGTTTTCACAAAAGGGGGGTTTTAGGTTCTAGGGCTCCTTTTGTGGAAACAGCGTAGATCTTGTGTGCCTTTAAGCTTTAAAAGCCAGTTACTCGTGTTTTTGCCGCTTTCTTGAAAGGGCAAATGACAGTTTACGACTTTTCTGGCCTTTCTTTCCAATAATTGATCTGTAGGTATTTTATGAGGGTGGTGTGGGGTGGGGAGGAGTAGTTCAAAAAATTTCGCGAAAAACCAACTTTGCCTGACGTATGGCGCAACGATTTGCTTAGTGAAAGATGTACATTTTCCACTAGGTCTGAGAAAAAAAGGTGCATTTTTGGGATCAAACGTTGAAAAGTGAGTTACTGGCTTTTAAAGCCAACAAGTACGCATTAATTTACTTGTGTAACCTAAATTTCAAAGTGGCGCCATTTCTCGACCTTTTAATGGATTTCGATGCACTATACGGCAATACAACGGCCTCTTCCTGTACTTTCAGACTGGCGTGCCAGTTTTGCCCTATTTGGAGTAGAAAATCCGAAAATGTGTTTTTTTGTAACCTAACCTTAATCTCTCAAAGTTACTTGTGTACCCTAATATCTTCAAAGTGGCGCCATTTCTCGAGCTTTCAATGGATTTCGATGCACCTATACGGCAATACAACGTTCTCTTCATGTAGATTGCGATTAATGGATGGAAGTTTCCTGTATTTTGAGTAACAATACCAGAAAATGGCCTTTTTCTAACCTAAGCATAACCTCTAGGTCTCAAATAAAGAAATTATGGGATAGATCTCACACAAGTAAATTATGGGATAGAAAGGCCATTAAAGTCTTCAACTGTCATTTGCCGTTTCAAGAAAACGGCAAAAACACGAGTTACTGGCTTTTAAAGCTAAAGGCACACAAGATCTAGCATGTTTTCACAAAAGGGGGGTTTTTAGGTTCTAGGGCTCCTTTTGTGGAAACAGCGTAGATCTTGTGTGCCTTTAAGCTTTAAAAAGCCAGTTACTCGTGTTTTTGCCGCTTTCTTGAAAGGGCAAATGACAGTTTACGACTTTTCTGGCCTTTCTTTCCAATAATTGATCTGTAGGTATTTTATGAGGGTGGTGTGTGGGGTGGGGAGGAGTAGTTCAAAAAAATTTCGCGAAAAACCAACTTTGCCTGACGTATGGCGCAACGATTTGCTTAGTGAAAGATGTACATTTTCCACTAGGTCTGAGAAAAAAGGTGCATTTTTGGGATCAAAACGTTGAAAAGTGAGTTACTGGCTTTTAAAGCCAACAAGTACGCATTAATTTACTTGTGTAACCTAAATTTCAAAGTGGCGCCATTTCTCGACCTTTTAATGGATTTCGATGCACTATACGGCAATACAACGGCCTCTTCCTGTACTTTCAGACTGGCGTGCCAGTTTTGCCCTATTTGGAGTAGAAAATCCGAAAATGTGTTTTTTTGTAACCTAACCTTAATCTCTCAAAGTTACTTGTGTACCCTAATATCTTCAAAAGTGGCGCCATTTCTCGAGCTTTCAATGGATTTCGATGCACTATACGGCAATACAACGTTCTCTTCATGTAGATTGCGATTAATGGATGGAAGTTTCCTGTATTTTGAGTAACAATACCAGAAAATGGCCTTTTTCTAACCTAAGCATAACCTCTAGGTCTCAAATAAAGAAATTATGGGATAGATCTCACACAAGTAAATTATGGGATAGAAAGGCCATTAAAGTCTTCAACTGTCATTTGCCGTTTCAAGAAAACGGCAAAAACACGAGTTACTGGCTTTTAAAGCTAAAGGCACACAAGATCTAGCATGTTTTCACAAAAGGGGGTTTTAGGTTCTAGGGCTCCTTTTGTGGAAACAGCGTAGATCTTGTGTGCCTTTAAGCTTTAAAAGCCAGTTACTCGTGTTTTTTGCCGCTTTCTTGAAAGGGCAAATGACAGTTTACGACTTTTCTGGCCTTTCTTTCCAATAATTGATCTGTAGGTATTTTATGAGGGTGGTGTGGGGTGGGGAGGGAGTAGTTCAAAAAATTTCGCGAAAAACCAACTTTGCCTGACGTATGGCGCAACGATTTGCTTAGTGAAAGATGTACATTTTCCACTAGGTCTGAGAAAAAAGGTGCATTTTTGGGATCAAAACGTTGAAAAGTGAGTTACTGGCTTTTAAAGCCAACAAGTCACGCATTAATTTACTTGTGTAACCTAAATTTCAAAGTGGCGCCATTTCTCGACCTTTTAATGGATTTCGATGCACTATACGGCAATACAACGGCCTCTTCCTGTACTTTCAGACTGGCGTGCCAGTTTTGCCCCTATTTGGAGTAGAAAATCCGAAAATGTGTTTTTTTGTAACCTAACCTTAATCTCTCAAAGTTACTTGTGTACCCTAATATCTTCAAAGTGGCGCCATTTCTCGAGCTTTCAATGGATTTCGATGCACTATACGGCAATACAACGTTCTCTTCATGTAGATTGCGATTAATGGATGGAAGTTTCCTGTATTTTGAGTAACAATACCAGAAAATGGCCTTTTTCTAACCTAAGCATAACCTCTAGGTCTCAAATAAAGAAATTATGGGATAGATCTCACACAAGTAAATTATGGGATAGAAAGGCCATTAAAGTCTTCAACTGTCATTTGCCGTTTCAAGAAAACGGCAAAAACACGAGTTACTGGCTTTTAAAGCTAAAGGCACACAAGATCTAGCATGTTTTTCACAAAAGGGGGTTTTAGGTTCTAGGGCTCCTTTTGTGGAAAACAGCGTAGATCTTGTGTGCCTTTAAGCTTTAAAAGCCAGTTACTCGTGTTTTTGCCGCTTTCTTGAAAGGGCAAATGACAGTTTACGACTTTTCTGGCCTTTCTTTCCAATAATTGATCTGTAGGTATTTTATGAGGGTGGTGTGGGGTGGGGAGGAGTAGTTCAAAAAATTTCGCGAAAAACCAACTTTGCCTGACGTTATGGCGCAACGATTTGCTTAGTGAAAGATGTACATTTTCCACTAGGTCTGAGAAAAAGGTGCATTTTTGGGATCAAAACGTTGAAAAGTGAGTTACCTGGCTTTTAAAAGCCAACAAGTACGCATTAATTTACTTGTGTAACCTAAATTTCAAAGTGGCGCCATTTCTCGACCTTTTAATGGATTTCGATGCACTATACGGCAATACAACGGCCTCTTCCTGTACTTTCAGACTGGCGTGCCAGTTTTGCCCTATTTGGAGTAGAAAATCCGAAAATGTGTTTTTTTGTAACCTAACCTTAATCTCTCAAAGTTACTTGTGTACCCTAATATCTTCAAAGTGGCGCCATTTCTCGAGCTTTCAATGGAATTTCGATGCACTATAACGGCAATACAACGTTCTCTTCATGTAGATTGCGATTAATGGATGGAAGTTTCCTGTATTTTGAGTAACAATACCAGAAAATGGCCTTTTTCTAACCTAAGCATAACCTCTAGGTCTCAAATAAAGAAATTATGGGATAGATCTCACACAAGTAAATTATGGATAGAAAGGCCATTAAAGTCTTCAACTGTCATTTGCCGTTTCAAGAAAACGGCAAAAACACGAGTTACTGGCTTTTAAAGCTAAAGGGCACACAAGATCTAGCATGTTTTCACAAAAGGGGGTTTTAGGTTCTAGGGCTCCTTTTGTGGAAACAGCGTAGATCTTGTGTGCCTTTAAGCTTTAAAAGCCAGTTACTCGTGTTTTTTGCCCGCTTTCTTGAAAGGGCAAATGACAGTTTACGACTTTTCTGGCCTTTCTTTCCAATAATTGATCTGTAGGTATTTTATGAGGGTGGGTGTGGGGTGGGGAGGAGTAGTTCAAAAAATTTCGCGAAAAACCAACTTTGCCTGACGTATGGCGCAACGATTTGCTTAGTGAAAGATGTACATTTTCCACATAGGGTCTGAGGAAAAAAGGTTGCATTTTTGGGATCAAAACGTTGAAAAGTGAGTTACTGGCTTTTAAAGCCAACAAGTACGCATTAATTTACTTGTGTAACCTAAATTTCAAAGTGGCGCCATTTCTCGACCTTTTAATGGATTTCGATGCACTTATACGGCAATACAACGGCCCTCTTCCTGTACTTTCAGACTGGCGTGCCAGTTTTGCCCTATTTGGAGTAGAAAATCCGAAAATGTGTTTTTTTGTAACCTAACCTTAATCTCTCAAAGTTACTTGTGTACCCTAATATCTTCAAAGTGGCGCCATTTCTCGAGCTTTCAATGGATTTCGATGCACTATACGGCAATACAACGTTCTCTTCATGTAGATTGCGATTAATGGATGGAAGTTTCCTGTATTTTGAGTAACAATACCAGAAAATGGCCTTTTTCTAACCTAAGCATAACCTCTAGGTCTCAAATAAAGAAATTATGGGATAGATCTCACACAAGTAAATTATGGGATAGAAAGGCCATTAAAGTCTTCAACTGTCATTTGCCGTTTCAAGAAAACGGCAAAAACACGAGTTACTGGCTTTTAAAGCTAAAGGCACACAAGATCTAGCATGTTTTCACAAAAGGGGGTTTTAGGTTCTAGGGCTCCTTTTGTGGGAAACAGCGTAGATCTTGTGTGCCTTTAAGCTTTAAAAGCCAGTTACTCGTGTTTTTGCCGCTTTCTTGAAAGGGCAAATGACAGTTTACGACTTTTCTGGCCTTTCTTTCCAATAATTGATCTGTAGGTATTTTATGAGGGTGGTGTGGGGTGGGGAGGAGTAGTTCAAAAAATTTCGCGAAAAACCAACTTTGCCTGACGTATGGCGCAACGATTTGCTTAGTGAAAGATGTACATTTTCCACTAGGTCTGAGAAAAAAGGTGCATTTTTGGGATCAAAACGTTGAAAAGTGAGTACTGGCTTTTAAAGCCAACAAGTACGCATTAATTTACTTGTGTAACCTAAATTTCAAAGTGCGCCATTTCTCGACCTTTTAATGGATTTCGATGCACTATACGGCAATACAACGGCCTCTTCCTGTACTTTCAGACTGGCGTGCCAGTTTTGCCCTATTTGGAGTAGAAAATCCGAAAATGTGTTTTTTTGTAACCTAACCTTAATCTCTCAAAGTTACTTGTGTACCCTAATATCTTCAAAGTGGCGCCATTTCTCGAGCTTTCAATGGATTTCGATGCACTATACGGCAATACAACGTTCTCTTCATGTAGATTGCGATTAATGGATGGAAGTTTCCTGTATTTTGAGTAACAATACCAGAAAATGGCCTTTTTCTAACCTAAGCTTAACCTCTAGGTCTCAAATAAAGAAATTATGGGATAGATCTCACACAAGTAAAATTATGGGATAGAAAGGCCATTAAAGTCTTCAACTGTCATTTGCCGTTTCAAGAAAACGGCAAAAACACGAGTTACTGGCTTTTAAAGCTAAAGGCACACAAGATCTAGCATGTTTTCACAAAAGGGGTTTTAGGTTCTAGGGGCTCCTTTTGTGGAAACAGCGTAGATCTTGTGTGCCTTTAAGCTTTAAAAGCCAGTTACTCGTGTTTTTGCCGGCTTTCTTGAAAGGGCAAATGACAGTTTACGACTTTTCTGGCCTTTCTTTCCAATAATTGATCTGTAGGTATTTTATGAGGGTGGTGTGGGGTGGGGAGGAGTAGTTCAAAAAATTTCGCGAAAAACCAACTTTGCCTGACGTATGCGCAACGATTTGCTTAGTGAAAGATGTACATTTTCCACTAGGTCTGAGAAAAAAGGTGCATTTTTTGGGATCAAAAACGTTGAAAAGTGAGTTACTGGCTTTTAAAGCCAACAAGTACGCATTAATTTACTTGTGTAACCTAAAATTTCAAAGTGGCGCCATTTCTCGACCTTTTAATGGATTTCGATGCACTATACGGCAATACAACGGCCTCTTCCTGTACTTTCAGACTGGCGTGCCAGTTTGTGCCCTATTTGGAGTAGAAAATCCGAAAATGTGTTTTTTTGTAACCTAACCTTAATCTCTCAAAGTTACTTGTGTACCCTAATATCTTCAAAGTGGCGCCATTTCTCGAGCTTTCAATGGGATTTCGATGCACTATACGGGCAATACAACGTTTCTCTTCATGTAGATTGCGATTAATGGATGGAAGTTTCCTGTATTTTGAGTAACAATACCAGAAAATGGCCTTTTTCTAACCTAAGCATAACCTCTAGGGTCTCAAATAAAGAATTTATGGGATAGATCATCACACAAGTAAATTATGGGATAGAAAGGCCATTAAAGTCTTCAACTGTCATTTGCCGTTTCAAGAAAACGGCAAAAAACACGAGTTACTGGCTTTAAAGGCTAAGGCACACAAGATCTAGCATGTTTTCACAAAAGGGGGTTTAGGTTCTAGGGCTCCTTTTGTGGAAACAGCGTAGATCTTGTGTGCCTTTAGCTTTAAAAGCCAGTTACTCGTGTTTTTTGCCGCTTTCTTGAAAGGGCAAATGACAGTTTACGACTTTCTGGCCTTTCTTTCCAATAATTGATCTGTAGGTATTTTATGAGGGTGGTGTGGGGGTGGGGAGGAGTTAGTTCAAAAAATTTCGCGAAAAACCAACTTTGCCTGACGTATGGCGCAACGATTTGCTTAGTGAAAGATGTACATTTTCCACTAGGTCTGAGAAAAAAGGTGCATTTTTGGGATCAAAACGTTGAAAAGTGAGTTACTGGCTTTTAAAGCCAACAAGTACGCATTAATTTACTTGTGTAACCTAAATTTCAAAGTGGCGCCATTTCTCGACCTTTTAATGGATTTCGATGCACTATACGGCAATACAACGGCCTCTTCCTGTACTTTCAGACTGGCGTGCCAGTTTTGCCCTATTTGGAGTAGAAAATCCGAAAATGTGTTTTTTTTGTAACCTAACCTTAATCTCTCAAAGTTACTTGTGTACCCTAATATCTTCAAAGTGGCGCCATTTCTCGAGCTTTCAATGGATTTCGATGCACTATACGGCAATACAACGTTCTCTTCATGTAGATTGCGATTAATGGATGGAAGTTTCCTGTATTTTTGAGTAACTATACCAGAAAATGGCCTTTTTCTAACCTAAGCATAACCTCTAGGTCTCAAATAAAGAAATTATGGGATAGATCTCACACAAGTAAATTATGGGATAGAAAGGCCATTAAAGTCTTCAACTGTCATTTGCCGTTTCAAGAAAACGGCAAAAACACGAGTTACTGGCTTTTAAAGCTAAAGGCACACAAGATCTAGCATGTTTCACAAAAGGGGGTTTTAGGTTCTAGGCTCCTTTTGTGGAAACAGCGTAGATCTTGTGTGCCTTTAAGCTTTAAAAGCAGTTACTCGTGTTTTTGCCGCTTTCTTGAAAGGGCAAATGACAGTTTACGACTTTTCTGGCCTTTCTTTCCTATAATTGATCTGTAGGTATTTTATGAGGGTGGTGTGGGGTGGGGAGGAGTAGTTCAAAAAATTTCGCGAAAAACCAACTTTGCCTGACGTATGGCGCAACGATTTGCTTAGTGAAAGATGTACATTTTCCACTAGGTCTGAGAAAAAAAGGTGCATTTTTGGGATCAAAAACGTTGAAAAGTGAGTTACTGGCTTTTAAAGCCAACAGTACGCATTAATTTACTTGTGTAACCTAAATTTCAAAGTGGGCGCCATTTCTCGACCTTTTAATGGATTTCGATGCACTATACGGCAATACAACGGCCTCTTCCTGTACTTTCAGACTGGCGTGCCAGTTTTGGCCCTATTTGGAGTAGAAAATCCGAAAATGTGTTTTTTTGTAACCTAACCTTAATCTCTCAAAGTTACTTGTGTACCCTAATATCTTCAAAGTGGCGCCATTTCTCGAGCTTTCAATGGATTTCGATGCACTATACGGCAATACAACGTTCTCTTCATGTATAGATTGCGATTAAGGGATGGAAGTTTCCTGTATTTTGAGTAACAATACCAGAAAATGGCCTTTTTCTAACCTAAGCATAACCTCTAGGTCTCAAATAAAGAAATTATGGGATAGATCTCACACAAGTAAATTATGGGATAGAAAGGCCATTAAAGTCTTCAACTGTCATTTGCCGTTTCAAGAAAACGGCAAAAACACGAGTTACTGGCTTTTAAAGCTAAAGGCACACAAGATCTAGCATGTTTTCACAAAAGGGGGTTTTAGGTTTCTAGGGCTCCTTTTGTGGAAACAGCGTAGATCTTGTGTGCCTTTAAGCTTTAAAAGCCAGTTACTCGTGTTTTTTGCCGCTTTCTTGAAAGGGGCAAATGACAGTTTACGACTTTTCTGGCCTTTCTTTCCAATAATTGATCTGTAGGTATTTTTATGAGGGTGGTGTGGGGTGGGGAGGAGTAGTTCAAAAAATTTCGCGAAAAACCAACTTTGCCTGACGTATGGCGCAACGATTTGCTTAGTGAAAGATGTACATTTTCCACTTAGGTCTGAGAAAAAAAGGTGCATTTTTGGGATCAAAACGTTGAAAAGTGAGGTTAACTGGCTTTTTAAAGCAACAAGTACGCATTAATTTACTGTGTAACCTAAATTTCCAAAGTGGCGCCCATTCTCGACCTTTTAATGGATTTCGATGCACTATACGGCAATACAACGGCCTCTTCCTGTACTTTCAGACTGGCGTGCCAGTTTTGCCCTATTTGGAGTAGAAAATCCGAAAATGTGTTTTTTTGTAACCTAACCTTAATCTCTCAAAGTTACTTGTGTACCCTAATATCTTCAAAGTGGCGCCATTTCTCGAGCTTTCAATGGATTTCGATGCACTATACGGCAATACAACGTTCTCTTCATGTAGATTGCGATTAATGGATGGAAGTTTCCTGTATTTTTGAGTAACAATACCAGAAAATGGCCTTTTTCTAACCTAAGCATAACCTCTAGGTCTCAAATAAAGAAATTATTGGATAGATCTCACACAAGTAAATTATGGGATAGAAAGGCCATTAAAGTCTTCAACTGTCATTTGCCGTTTCAAGAAAACGGCAAAAACACGAGTTACTGGCTTTTAAAGCTAAAGGCACACAAGATCTAGCATGTTTTCACAAAAGGGGGTTTTAGGTTCTAGGGCTCCTTTTGTGGAAACAGGCGTAGATCTTGTGTGCCTTTAAGCTTTAAAAGCCAGTTACTCGTGTTTTTGCCGCTTTCTTGAAAGGGCAAAATGACAGTTTACGACTTTTCTGGCCTTTCTTTCCAATAATTGATCTGTAGGGTATGTTTATGAGGGTGGTGTGGGGTGGGGGAGGAGTAGTTCAAAAAAGTTTCGCGAAAAACCAACTGTTGCCTGACGTATGGCGCAACGATTTGCTTAGTGAAAGATGTATTACATTTTCCACTAGGTCTGAGAAAAAAGGTGGTCATTTTTGGGATCAAAACGTTGAAAAGTGAGTTACTGGCTTTTAAAGCCAACAAGTACGCATTAATTTACTTGTGTATCCTAAATTTCAAAGTGGCGCCATTTCTCGACCTTTTAATGGATTTCGATGCACTATACGGCAATACAACGGCCTCTTCCTGTACTTTCAGACTGGCGTGCCAGTTTTGCCCTATTTGGAGTAGAAAATCCGAAAATGTGTTTTTTTGTAACCTAACCTTAATCTCTCAAAGTTACTTGTGTACCCTAATATCTTCAAAGTGGCGCCATTTCTCGAGAGCTTTCAATGGATTTCGAGGCACTATACGGCAATACAACGTTCTCTTCATGTAGATTGCGATTAATGGATGAGAAGTTTCCTGTATTTTGAGTAACAATACCAGAAAATGGCCTTTTTCTAACCTAAGCATAACCTCTAGGTCTCAAATAAAGAAATTATGGGATAGATCTCACACAAGTAAATTATGGGATAGAAAAGGCCATTAAAGTCTTCAACTGTCATTTGCCCGTTTCAAGGAAAACGGCAAAAAACACGAGTTACTGGCTTTTAAAGCTAAGGCACACAAGATCTAGCATGTTTTCACAAAAGGGGGTTTTAGGTTCTAGGGGCTCCTTTTGTGGAAACAGCGTAGATCTTGTGTGCCTTTAAGCTTTAAAAGCCAGTTACTCGTGTTTTTGCCGCTTTCTTGAAAGGGCAAATGACAGTTTACGACTTTTCTGGCCTTTCTTTCCAATAATTGATCTGTAGGTATTTTGATGAGGGGTGTGTGGGGGTGGGGAGGAGTAGTTCAAAAAAATTTCGCGAAAAAACCAACTTTGCCTGACGTATGGCGCAACGATTTGCTTAGTGAAAGATGTACATTTTCCACTAGGTCTGAGAAAAAAGGTGCATTTTTGGGATCAAAACGTTGAAAAGTGAGTTACTGGCTTTTAAAGCCAACAAGTACGCATTAATTTACTTGTGTAACCTAAATTTCAAAGTGGCGCCATTTCTCGACCTTTTAATGGATTTCGATGCACTATACGGCAATACAACGGCCTCTTCCTGTACTTTCAGACTGGCGTGCCAGTTTTGCCCTATTTGGAGTAGAAAATCCGAAAATGTGTTTTTTTGTAACCTAACCTTAATCTCTCAAAGTTACTTGTGTACCCTAATATCTTCAAAGTGGCGCCATTTCTCGAGCTTTCAATGGATTTCGATGCACTATACGGCAATACAACGTTCTCTTCATGTAGATTGCGATTAATGGATGGAAGTTTCCTGTATTTTGAGTAACAATACCAGAAAATGGCCTTTTTCTAACCTAAGCATAACCTCTAGGTCTCAAATAAAGAAATTATGGGATAGATCTCACACAAGTAAATTATGGGATAGAAAGGCCATTAAAGTCTTCAACTGTCATTTGCCGTTTCAAGAAAACGGCAAAAACACGAGTTACTGGCTTTTAAAGCTAAAGGCACACAAGATCTAGCATGTTTTCACAAAAGGGGGTTTTAGGTTCTAGGGCTCCTATTGTGGAAACAGCGTAGATCTTGTGTGCCTTTAAGCTTTAAAAGCCAGTTACTCGTGTTTTTGCCGCTTTCTTGAAAGGGCAAATGACAGTTTACGACTTTTCTGGCCTTTCTTTCCAATAATTGATCTGTAGGTATTTTATGAGGGTGGTGTGGGGTGGGGAGGAGTAGTTCAAAAAATTTCGCGAAAAACCAACTTTGCCTGACGTATGGCGCAACGATTTGCTTAGTGAAAGATGTACATTTTCCACTAGGTCTGAGAAAAAAGGTGCATTTTTGGGATCAAAACGTTGAAAAGTGAGTTACTGGCTTTTAAAGCCAACAAGTACGCATTAATTTACTTGTGTAACCTAAATTTCAAAGTGGCGCCATTTCTCGACCTTTTAATGGATTTCGATGCACTATACGGCAATACAACGGCCTCTTCCTGTACTTTCAGACTGGCGTGCCAGTTTTGCCCTATTTGGAGTAGAAAATCCGAAAATGTGTTTTTTTGTAACCTAACCTTAATCTCTCAAAGTTACTTGTGTACCCTAATATCTTCAAAGTGGCGCCATTTCTCGAGCTTTCAATGGATTTCGATGCACTATACGGCAATACAACGTTCTCTTCATGTAGATTGCGATTAATGGATGGAAGTTTCCTGTATTTTGAGTAACAATACCAGAAAATGGCCTTTTTCTAACCTAAGCATAACCTCTAGGTCTCAAATAAAGAAATTATGGGATAGATCTCACACAAGTAAATTATGGGATAGAAAGGCCATTAAAGTCTTCAACTGTCATTTGCCGTTTCAAGAAAACGGCAAAAACACGAGTTACTGGCTTTTAAAGCTAAAGGCACACAAGATCTAGCATGTTTTCACAAAAGGGGGTTTTAGGTTCTAGGGCTCCTTTTGTGGAAACAGCGTAGATCTTGTGTGCCTTTAAGCTTTAAAAGCCAGTTACTCGTGTTTTTGCCGCTTTCTTGAAAGGGCAAATGACAGTTTACGACTTTTCTGGCCTTTCTTTCCAATAATTGATCTGTAGGTATTTTATGAGGGTGGTGTGGGGTGGGGAGGAGTAGTTCAAAAAATTTCGCGAAAAACCAACTTTGCCTGACGTATGGCGCAACGATTTGCTTAGTGAAAGATGTACATTTTCCACTAGGTCTGAGAAAAAAGGTGCATTTTTGGGATCAAAACGTTGAAAAGTGAGTTACTGGCTTTTAAAGCCAACAAGTACGCATTAATTTACTTGTGTAACCTAAATTTCAAAGTGGCGCCATTTCTCGACCTTTTAATGGATTTCGATGCACTATACGGCAATACAACGGCCTCTTCCTGTACTTTCAGACTGGCGTGCCAGTTTTGCCCTATTTGGAGTAGAAAATCCGAAAATGTGTTTTTTTGTAACCTAACCTTAATCTCTCAAAGTTACTTGTGTACCCTAATATCTTCAAAGTGGCGCCATTTCTCGAGCTTTCAATGGATTTCGATGCACTATACGGCAATACAACGTTCTCTTCATGTAGATTGCGATTAATGGATGGAAGTTTCCTGTATTTTGAGTAACAATACCAGAAAATGGCCTTTTTCTAACCTAAGCATAACCTCTAGGTCTCAAATAAAGAAATTATGGGATAGATCTCACACAAGTAAATTATGGGATAGAAAGGCCATTAAAGTCTTCAACTGTCATTTGCCGTTTCAAGAAAACGGCAAAAACACGAGTTACTGGCTTTTAAAGCTAAAGGCACACAAGATCTAGCATGTTTTCACAAAAGGGGGTTTTAGGTTCTAGGGCTCCTTTTGTGGAAACAGCGTAGATCTTGTGTGCCTTTAAGCTTTAAAAGCCAGTTACTCGTGTTTTTGCCGCTTTCTTGAAAGGGCAAATGACAGTTTACGACTTTTCTGGCCTTTCTTTCCAATAATTGATCTGTAGGTATTTTATGAGGGTGGTGTGGGGTGGGGAGGAGTAGTTCAAAAAATTTCGCGAAAAACCAACTTTGCCTGACGTATGGCGCAACGATTTGCTTAGTGAAAGATGTACATTTTCCACTAGGTCTGAGAAAAAAGGTGCATTTTTGGGATCAAAACGTTGAAAAGTGAGTTACTGGCTTTTAAAGCCAACAAGTACGCATTAATTTACTTGTGTAACCTAAATTTCAAAGTGGCGCCATTTCTCGACCTTTTAATGGATTTCGATGCACTATACGGCAATACAACGGCCTCTTCCTGTACTTTCAGACTGGCGTGCCAGTTTTGCCCTATTTGGAGTAGAAAATCCGAAAATGTGTTTTTTTGTAACCTAACCTTAATCTCTCAAAGTTACTTGTGTACCCTAATATCTTCAAAGTGGCGCCATTTCTCGAGCTTTCAATGGATTTCGATGCACTATACGGCAATACAACGTTCTCTTCATGTAGATTGCGATTAATGGATGGAAGTTTCCTGTATTTTGAGTAACAATACCAGAAAATGGCCTTTTTCTAACCTAAGCATAACCTCTAGGTCTCAAATAAAGAAATTATGGGATAGATCTCACACAAGTAAATTATGGGATAGAAAGGCCATTAAAGTCTTCAACTGTCATTTGCCGTTTCAAGAAAACGGCAAAAACACGAGTTACTGGCTTTTAAAGCTAAAGGCACACAAGATCTAGCATGTTTTCACAAAAGGGGGTTTTAGGTTCTAGGGCTCCTTTTGTGGAAACAGCGTAGATCTTGTGTGCCTTTAAGCTTTAAAAGCCAGTTACTCGTGTTTTTGCCGCTTTCTTGAAAGGGCAAATGACAGTTTACGACTTTTCTGGCCTTTCTTTCCAATAATTGATCTGTAGGTATTTTATGAGGGTGGTGTGGGGTGGGGAGGAGTAGTTCAAAAAATTTCGCGAAAAACCAACTTTGCCTGACGTATGGCGCAACGATTTGCTTAGTGAAAGATGTACATTTTCCACTAGGTCTGAGAAAAAAGGTGCATTTTTGGGATCAAAACGTTGAAAAGTGAGTTACTGGCTTTTAAAGCCAACAAGTACGCATTAATTTACTTGTGTAACCTAAATTTCAAAGTGGCGCCATTTCTCGACCTTTTAATGGATTTCGATGCACTATACGGCAATACAACGGCCTCTTCCTGTACTTTCAGACTGGCGTGCCAGTTTTGCCCTATTTGGAGTAGAAAATCCGAAAATGTGTTTTTTTGTAACCTAACCTTAATCTCTCAAAGTTACTTGTGTACCCTAATATCTTCAAAGTGGCGCCATTTCTCGAGCTTTCAATGGATTTCGATGCACTATACGGCAATACAACGTTCTCTTCATGTAGATTGCGATTAATGGATGGAAGTTTCCTGTATTTTGAGTAACAATACCAGAAAATGGCCTTTTTCTAACCTAAGCATAACCTCTAGGTCTCAAATAAAGAAATTATGGGATAGATCTCACACAAGTAAATTATGGGATAGAAAGGCCATTAAAGTCTTCAACTGTCATTTGCCGTTTCAAGAAAACGGCAAAAACACGAGTTACTGGCTTTTAAAGCTAAAGGCACACAAGATCTAGCATGTTTTCACAAAAGGGGGTTTTAGGTTCTAGGGCTCCTTTTGTGGAAACAGCGTAGATCTTGTGTGCCTTTAAGCTTTAAAAGCCAGTTACTCGTGTTTTTGCCGCTTTCTTGAAAGGGCAAATGACAGTTTACGACTTTTCTGGCCTTTCTTTCCAATAATTGATCTGTAGGTATTTTATGAGGGTGGTGTGGGGTGGGGAGGAGTAGTTCAAAAAATTTCGCGAAAAACCAACTTTGCCTGACGTATGGCGCAACGATTTGCTTAGTGAAAGATGTACATTTTCCACTAGGTCTGAGAAAAAAGGTGCATTTTTGGGATCAAAACGTTGAAAAGTGAGTTACTGGCTTTTAAAGCCAACAAGTACGCATTAATTTACTTGTGTAACCTAAATTTCAAAGTGGCGCCATTTCTCGACCTTTTAATGGATTTCGATGCACTATACGGCAATACAACGGCCTCTTCCTGTACTTTCAGACTGGCGTGCCAGTTTTGCCCTATTTGGAGTAGAAAATCCGAAAATGTGTTTTTTTGTAACCTAACCTTAATCTCTCAAAGTTACTTGTGTACCCTAATATCTTCAAAGTGGCGCCATTTCTCGAGCTTTCAATGGATTTCGATGCACTATACGGCAATACAACGTTCTCTTCATGTAGATTGCGATTAATGGATGGAAGTTTCCTGTATTTTGAGTAACAATACCAGAAAATGGCCTTTTTCTAACCTAAGCATAACCTCTAGGTCTCAAATAAAGAAATTATGGGATAGATCTCACACAAGTAAATTATGGGATAGAAAGGCCATTAAAGTCTTCAACTGTCATTTGCCGTTTCAAGAAAACGGCAAAAACACGAGTTACTGGCTTTTAAAGCTAAAGGCACACAAGATCTAGCATGTTTTCACAAAAGGGGGTTTTAGGTTCTAGGGCTCCTTTTGTGGAAACAGCGTAGATCTTGTGTGCCTTTAAGCTTTAAAAGCCAGTTACTCGTGTTTTTGCCGCTTTCTTGAAAGGGCAAATGACAGTTTACGACTTTTCTGGCCTTTCTTTCCAATAATTGATCTGTAGGTATTTTATGAGGGTGGTGTGGGGTGGGGAGGAGTAGTTCAAAAAATTTCGCGAAAAACCAACTTTGCCTGACGTATGGCGCAACGATTTGCTTAGTGAAAGATGTACATTTTCCACTAGGTCTGAGAAAAAAGGTGCATTTTTGGGATCAAAACGTTGAAAAGTGAGTTACTGGCTTTTAAAGCCAACAAGTACGCATTAATTTACTTGTGTAACCTAAATTTCAAAGTGGCGCCATTTCTCGACCTTTTAATGGATTTCGATGCACTATACGGCAATACAACGGCCTCTTCCTGTACTTTCAGACTGGCGTGCCAGTTTTGCCCTATTTGGAGTAGAAAATCCGAAAATGTGTTTTTTTGTAACCTAACCTTAATCTCTCAAAGTTACTTGTGTACCCTAATATCTTCAAAGTGGCGCCATTTCTCGAGCTTTCAATGGATTTCGATGCACTATACGGCAATACAACGTTCTCTTCATGTAGATTGCGATTAATGGATGGAAGTTTCCTGTATTTTGAGTAACAATACCAGAAAATGGCCTTTTTCTAACCTAAGCATAACCTCTAGGTCTCAAATAAAGAAATTATGGGATAGATCTCACACAAGTAAATTATGGGATAGAAAGGCCATTAAAGTCTTCAACTGTCATTTGCCGTTTCAAGAAAACGGCAAAAACACGAGTTACTGGCTTTTAAAGCTAAAGGCACACAAGATCTAGCATGTTTTCACAAAAGGGGGTTTTAGGTTCTAGGGCTCCTTTTGTGGAAACAGCGTAGATCTTGTGTGCCTTTAAGCTTTAAAAGCCAGTTACTCGTGTTTTTGCCGCTTTCTTGAAAGGGCAAATGACAGTTTACGACTTTTCTGGCCTTTCTTTCCAATAATTGATCTGTAGGTATTTTATGAGGGTGGTGTGGGGTGGGGAGGAGTAGTTCAAAAAATTTCGCGAAAAACCAACTTTGCCTGACGTATGGCGCAACGATTTGCTTAGTGAAAGATGTACATTTTCCACTAGGTCTGAGAAAAAAGGTGCATTTTTGGGATCAAAACGTTGAAAAGTGAGTTACTGGCTTTTAAAGCCAACAAGTACGCATTAATTTACTTGTGTAACCTAAATTTCAAAGTGGCGCCATTTCTCGACCTTTTAATGGATTTCGATGCACTATACGGCAATACAACGGCCTCTTCCTGTACTTTCAGACTGGCGTGCCAGTTTTGCCCTATTTGGAGTAGAAAATCCGAAAATGTGTTTTTTTGTAACCTAACCTTAATCTCTCAAAGTTACTTGTGTACCCTAATATCTTCAAAGTGGCGCCATTTCTCGAGCTTTCAATGGATTTCGATGCACTATACGGCAATACAACGTTCTCTTCATGTAGATTGCGATTAATGGATGGAAGTTTCCTGTATTTTGAGTAACAATACCAGAAAATGGCCTTTTTCTAACCTAAGCATAACCTCTAGGTCTCAAATAAAGAAATTATGGGATAGATCTCACACAAGTAAATTATGGGATAGAAAGGCCATTAAAGTCTTCAACTGTCATTTGCCGTTTCAAGAAAACGGCAAAAACACGAGTTACTGGCTTTTAAAGCTAAAGGCACACAAGATCTAGCATGTTTTCACAAAAGGGGGTTTTAGGTTCTAGGGCTCCTTTTGTGGAAACAGCGTAGATCTTGTGTGCCTTTAAGCTTTAAAAGCCAGTTACTCGTGTTTTTGCCGCTTTCTTGAAAGGGCAAATGACAGTTTACGACTTTTCTGGCCTTTCTTTCCAATAATTGATCTGTAGGTATTTTATGAGGGTGGTGTGGGGTGGGGAGGAGTAGTTCAAAAAATTTCGCGAAAAACCAACTTTGCCTGACGTATGGCGCAACGATTTGCTTAGTGAAAGATGTACATTTTCCACTAGGTCTGAGAAAAAAGGTGCATTTTTGGGATCAAAACGTTGAAAAGTGAGTTACTGGCTTTTAAAGCCAACAAGTACGCATTAATTTACTTGTGTAACCTAAATTTCAAAGTGGCGCCATTTCTCGACCTTTTAATGGATTTCGATGCACTATACGGCAATACAACGGCCTCTTCCTGTACTTTCAGACTGGCGTGCCAGTTTTGCCCTATTTGGAGTAGAAAATCCGAAAATGTGTTTTTTTGTAACCTAACCTTAATCTCTCAAAGTTACTTGTGTACCCTAATATCTTCAAAGTGGCGCCATTTCTCGAGCTTTCAATGGATTTCGATGCACTATACGGCAATACAACGTTCTCTTCATGTAGATTGCGATTAATGGATGGAAGTTTCCTGTATTTTGAGTAACAATACCAGAAAATGGCCTTTTTCTAACCTAAGCATAACCTCTAGGTCTCAAATAAAGAAATTATGGGATAGATCTCACACAAGTAAATTATGGGATAGAAAGGCCATTAAAGTCTTCAACTGTCATTTGCCGTTTCAAGAAAACGGCAAAAACACGAGTTACTGGCTTTTAAAGCTAAAGGCACACAAGATCTAGCATGTTTTCACAAAAGGGGGTTTTAGGTTCTAGGGCTCCTTTTGTGGAAACAGCGTAGATCTTGTGTGCCTTTAAGCTTTAAAAGCCAGTTACTCGTGTTTTTGCCGCTTTCTTGAAAGGGCAAATGACAGTTTACGACTTTTCTGGCCTTTCTTTCCAATAATTGATCTGTAGGTATTTTATGAGGGTGGTGTGGGGTGGGGAGGAGTAGTTCAAAAAATTTCGCGAAAAACCAACTTTGCCTGACGTATGGCGCAACGATTTGCTTAGTGAAAGATGTACATTTTCCACTAGGTCTGAGAAAAAAGGTGCATTTTTGGGATCAAAACGTTGAAAAGTGAGTTACTGGCTTTTAAAGCCAACAAGTACGCATTAATTTACTTGTGTAACCTAAATTTCAAAGTGGCGCCATTTCTCGACCTTTTAATGGATTTCGATGCACTATACGGCAATACAACGGCCTCTTCCTGTACTTTCAGACTGGCGTGCCAGTTTTGCCCTATTTGGAGTAGAAAATCCGAAAATGTGTTTTTTTGTAACCTAACCTTAATCTCTCAAAGTTACTTGTGTACCCTAATATCTTCAAAGTGGCGCCATTTCTCGAGCTTTCAATGGATTTCGATGCACTATACGGCAATACAACGTTCTCTTCATGTAGATTGCGATTAATGGATGGAAGTTTCCTGTATTTTGAGTAACAATACCAGAAAATGGCCTTTTTCTAACCTAAGCATAACCTCTAGGTCTCAAATAAAGAAATTATGGGATAGATCTCACACAAGTAAATTATGGGATAGAAAGGCCATTAAAGTCTTCAACTGTCATTTGCCGTTTCAAGAAAACGGCAAAAACACGAGTTACTGGCTTTTAAAGCTAAAGGCACACAAGATCTAGCATGTTTTCACAAAAGGGGGTTTTAGGTTCTAGGGCTCCTTTTGTGGAAACAGCGTAGATCTTGTGTGCCTTTAAGCTTTAAAAGCCAGTTACTCGTGTTTTTGCCGCTTTCTTGAAAGGGCAAATGACAGTTTACGACTTTTCTGGCCTTTCTTTCCAATAATTGATCTGTAGGTATTTTATGAGGGTGGTGTGGGGTGGGGAGGAGTAGTTCAAAAAATTTCGCGAAAAACCAACTTTGCCTGACGTATGGCGCAACGATTTGCTTAGTGAAAGATGTACATTTTCCACTAGGTCTGAGAAAAAAGGTGCATTTTTGGGATCAAAACGTTGAAAAGTGAGTTACTGGCTTTTAAAGCCAACAAGTACGCATTAATTTACTTGTGTAACCTAAATTTCAAAGTGGCGCCATTTCTCGACCTTTTAATGGATTTCGATGCACTATACGGCAATACAACGGCCTCTTCCTGTACTTTCAGACTGGCGTGCCAGTTTTGCCCTATTTGGAGTAGAAAATCCGAAAATGTGTTTTTTTGTAACCTAACCTTAATCTCTCAAAGTTACTTGTGTACCCTAATATCTTCAAAGTGGCGCCATTTCTCGAGCTTTCAATGGATTTCGATGCACTATACGGCAATACAACGTTCTCTTCATGTAGATTGCGATTAATGGATGGAAGTTTCCTGTATTTTGAGTAACAATACCAGAAAATGGCCTTTTTCTAACCTAAGCATAACCTCTAGGTCTCAAATAAAGAAATTATGGGATAGATCTCACACAAGTAAATTATGGGATAGAAAGGCCATTAAAGTCTTCAACTGTCATTTGCCGTTTCAAGAAAACGGCAAAAACACGAGTTACTGGCTTTTAAAGCTAAAGGCACACAAGATCTAGCATGTTTTCACAAAAGGGGGTTTTAGGTTCTAGGGCTCCTTTTGTGGAAACAGCGTAGATCTTGTGTGCCTTTAAGCTTTAAAAGCCAGTTACTCGTGTTTTTGCCGCTTTCTTGAAAGGGCAAATGACAGTTTACGACTTTTCTGGCCTTTCTTTCCAATAATTGATCTGTAGGTATTTTATGAGGGTGGTGTGGGGTGGGGAGGAGTAGTTCAAAAAATTTCGCGAAAAACCAACTTTGCCTGACGTATGGCGCAACGATTTGCTTAGTGAAAGATGTACATTTTCCACTAGGTCTGAGAAAAAAGGTGCATTTTTGGGATCAAAACGTTGAAAAGTGAGTTACTGGCTTTTAAAGCCAACAAGTACGCATTAATTTACTTGTGTAACCTAAATTTCAAAGTGGCGCCATTTCTCGACCTTTTAATGGATTTCGATGCACTATACGGCAATACAACGGCCTCTTCCTGTACTTTCAGACTGGCGTGCCAGTTTTGCCCTATTTGGAGTAGAAAATCCGAAAATGTGTTTTTTTGTAACCTAACCTTAATCTCTCAAAGTTACTTGTGTACCCTAATATCTTCAAAGTGGCGCCATTTCTCGAGCTTTCAATGGATTTCGATGCACTATACGGCAATACAACGTTCTCTTCATGTAGATTGCGATTAATGGATGGAAGTTTCCTGTATTTTGAGTAACAATACCAGAAAATGGCCTTTTTCTAACCTAAGCATAACCTCTAGGTCTCAAATAAAGAAATTATGGGATAGATCTCACACAAGTAAATTATGGGATAGAAAGGCCATTAAAGTCTTCAACTGTCATTTGCCGTTTCAAGAAAACGGCAAAAACACGAGTTACTGGCTTTTAAAGCTAAAGGCACACAAGATCTAGCATGTTTTCACAAAAGGGGGTTTTAGGTTCTAGGGCTCCTTTTGTGGAAACAGCGTAGATCTTGTGTGCCTTTAAGCTTTAAAAGCCAGTTACTCGTGTTTTTGCCGCTTTCTTGAAAGGGCAAATGACAGTTTACGACTTTTCTGGCCTTTCTTTCCAATAATTGATCTGTAGGTATTTTATGAGGGTGGTGTGGGGTGGGGAGGAGTAGTTCAAAAAATTTCGCGAAAAACCAACTTTGCCTGACGTATGGCGCAACGATTTGCTTAGTGAAAGATGTACATTTTCCACTAGGTCTGAGAAAAAAGGTGCATTTTTGGGATCAAAACGTTGAAAAGTGAGTTACTGGCTTTTAAAGCCAACAAGTACGCATTAATTTACTTGTGTAACCTAAATTTCAAAGTGGCGCCATTTCTCGACCTTTTAATGGATTTCGATGCACTATACGGCAATACAACGGCCTCTTCCTGTACTTTCAGACTGGCGTGCCAGTTTTGCCCTATTTGGAGTAGAAAATCCGAAAATGTGTTTTTTTGTAACCTAACCTTAATCTCTCAAAGTTACTTGTGTACCCTAATATCTTCAAAGTGGCGCCATTTCTCGAGCTTTCAATGGATTTCGATGCACTATACGGCAATACAACGTTCTCTTCATGTAGATTGCGATTAATGGATGGAAGTTTCCTGTATTTTGAGTAACAATACCAGAAAATGGCCTTTTTCTAACCTAAGCATAACCTCTAGGTCTCAAATAAAGAAATTATGGGATAGATCTCACACAAGTAAATTATGGGATAGAAAGGCCATTAAAGTCTTCAACTGTCATTTGCCGTTTCAAGAAAACGGCAAAAACACGAGTTACTGGCTTTTAAAGCTAAAGGCACACAAGATCTAGCATGTTTTCACAAAAGGGGGTTTTAGGTTCTAGGGCTCCTTTTGTGGAAACAGCGTAGATCTTGTGTGCCTTTAAGCTTTAAAAGCCAGTTACTCGTGTTTTTGCCGCTTTCTTGAAAGGGCAAATGACAGTTTACGACTTTTCTGGCCTTTCTTTCCAATAATTGATCTGTAGGTATTTTATGAGGGTGGTGTGGGGTGGGGAGGAGTAGTTCAAAAAATTTCGCGAAAAACCAACTTTGCCTGACGTATGGCGCAACGATTTGCTTAGTGAAAGATGTACATTTTCCACTAGGTCTGAGAAAAAAGGTGCATTTTTGGGATCAAAACGTTGAAAAGTGAGTTACTGGCTTTTAAAGCCAACAAGTACGCATTAATTTACTTGTGTAACCTAAATTTCAAAGTGGCGCCATTTCTCGACCTTTTAATGGATTTCGATGCACTATACGGCAATACAACGGCCTCTTCCTGTACTTTCAGACTGGCGTGCCAGTTTTGCCCTATTTGGAGTAGAAAATCCGAAAATGTGTTTTTTTGTAACCTAACCTTAATCTCTCAAAGTTACTTGTGTACCCTAATATCTTCAAAGTGGCGCCATTTCTCGAGCTTTCAATGGATTTCGATGCACTATACGGCAATACAACGTTCTCTTCATGTAGATTGCGATTAATGGATGGAAGTTTCCTGTATTTTGAGTAACAATACCAGAAAATGGCCTTTTTCTAACCTAAGCATAACCTCTAGGTCTCAAATAAAGAAATTATGGGATAGATCTCACACAAGTAAATTATGGGATAGAAAGGCCATTAAAGTCTTCAACTGTCATTTGCCGTTTCAAGAAAACGGCAAAAACACGAGTTACTGGCTTTTAAAGCTAAAGGCACACAAGATCTAGCATGTTTTCACAAAAGGGGGTTTTAGGTTCTAGGGCTCCTTTTGTGGAAACAGCGTAGATCTTGTGTGCCTTTAAGCTTTAAAAGCCAGTTACTCGTGTTTTTGCCGCTTTCTTGAAAGGGCAAATGACAGTTTACGACTTTTCTGGCCTTTCTTTCCAATAATTGATCTGTAGGTATTTTATGAGGGTGGTGTGGGGTGGGGAGGAGTAGTTCAAAAAATTTCGCGAAAAACCAACTTTGCCTGACGTATGGCGCAACGATTTGCTTAGTGAAAGATGTACATTTTCCACTAGGTCTGAGAAAAAAGGTGCATTTTTGGGATCAAAACGTTGAAAAGTGAGTTACTGGCTTTTAAAGCCAACAAGTACGCATTAATTTACTTGTGTAACCTAAATTTCAAAGTGGCGCCATTTCTCGACCTTTTAATGGATTTCGATGCACTATACGGCAATACAACGGCCTCTTCCTGTACTTTCAGACTGGCGTGCCAGTTTTGCCCTATTTGGAGTAGAAAATCCGAAAATGTGTTTTTTTGTAACCTAACCTTAATCTCTCAAAGTTACTTGTGTACCCTAATATCTTCAAAGTGGCGCCATTTCTCGAGCTTTCAATGGATTTCGATGCACTATACGGCAATACAACGTTCTCTTCATGTAGATTGCGATTAATGGATGGAAGTTTCCTGTATTTTGAGTAACAATACCAGAAAATGGCCTTTTTCTAACCTAAGCATAACCTCTAGGTCTCAAATAAAGAAATTATGGGATAGATCTCACACAAGTAAATTATGGGATAGAAAGGCCATTAAAGTCTTCAACTGTCATTTGCCGTTTCAAGAAAACGGCAAAAACACGAGTTACTGGCTTTTAAAGCTAAAGGCACACAAGATCTAGCATGTTTTCACAAAAGGGGGTTTTAGGTTCTAGGGCTCCTTTTGTGGAAACAGCGTAGATCTTGTGTGCCTTTAAGCTTTAAAAGCCAGTTACTCGTGTTTTTGCCGCTTTCTTGAAAGGGCAAATGACAGTTTACGACTTTTCTGGCCTTTCTTTCCAATAATTGATCTGTAGGTATTTTATGAGGGTGGTGTGGGGTGGGGAGGAGTAGTTCAAAAAATTTCGCGAAAAACCAACTTTGCCTGACGTATGGCGCAACGATTTGCTTAGTGAAAGATGTACATTTTCCACTAGGTCTGAGAAAAAAGGTGCATTTTTGGGATCAAAACGTTGAAAAGTGAGTTACTGGCTTTTAAAGCCAACAAGTACGCATTAATTTACTTGTGTAACCTAAATTTCAAAGTGGCGCCATTTCTCGACCTTTTAATGGATTTCGATGCACTATACGGCAATACAACGGCCTCTTCCTGTACTTTCAGACTGGCGTGCCAGTTTTGCCCTATTTGGAGTAGAAAATCCGAAAATGTGTTTTTTTGTAACCTAACCTTAATCTCTCAAAGTTACTTGTGTACCCTAATATCTTCAAAGTGGCGCCATTTCTCGAGCTTTCAATGGATTTCGATGCACTATACGGCAATACAACGTTCTCTTCATGTAGATTGCGATTAATGGATGGAAGTTTCCTGTATTTTGAGTAACAATACCAGAAAATGGCCTTTTTCTAACCTAAGCATAACCTCTAGGTCTCAAATAAAGAAATTATGGGATAGATCTCACACAAGTAAATTATGGGATAGAAAGGCCATTAAAGTCTTCAACTGTCATTTGCCGTTTCAAGAAAACGGCAAAAACACGAGTTACTGGCTTTTAAAGCTAAAGGCACACAAGATCTAGCATGTTTTCACAAAAGGGGGTTTTAGGTTCTAGGGCTCCTTTTGTGGAAACAGCGTAGATCTTGTGTGCCTTTAAGCTTTAAAAGCCAGTTACTCGTGTTTTTGCCGCTTTCTTGAAAGGGCAAATGACAGTTTACGACTTTTCTGGCCTTTCTTTCCAATAATTGATCTGTAGGTATTTTATGAGGGTGGTGTGGGGTGGGGAGGAGTAGTTCAAAAAATTTCGCGAAAAACCAACTTTGCCTGACGTATGGCGCAACGATTTGCTTAGTGAAAGATGTACATTTTCCACTAGGTCTGAGAAAAAAGGTGCATTTTTGGGATCAAAACGTTGAAAAGTGAGTTACTGGCTTTTAAAGCCAACAAGTACGCATTAATTTACTTGTGTAACCTAAATTTCAAAGTGGCGCCATTTCTCGACCTTTTAATGGATTTCGATGCACTATACGGCAATACAACGGCCTCTTCCTGTACTTTCAGACTGGCGTGCCAGTTTTGCCCTATTTGGAGTAGAAAATCCGAAAATGTGTTTTTTTGTAACCTAACCTTAATCTCTCAAAGTTACTTGTGTACCCTAATATCTTCAAAGTGGCGCCATTTCTCGAGCTTTCAATGGATTTCGATGCACTATACGGCAATACAACGTTCTCTTCATGTAGATTGCGATTAATGGATGGAAGTTTCCTGTATTTTGAGTAACAATACCAGAAAATGGCCTTTTTCTAACCTAAGCATAACCTCTAGGTCTCAAATAAAGAAATTATGGGATAGATCTCACACAAGTAAATTATGGGATAGAAAGGCCATTAAAGTCTTCAACTGTCATTTGCCGTTTCAAGAAAACGGCAAAAACACGAGTTACTGGCTTTTAAAGCTAAAGGCACACAAGATCTAGCATGTTTTCACAAAAGGGGGTTTTAGGTTCTAGGGCTCCTTTTGTGGAAACAGCGTAGATCTTGTGTGCCTTTAAGCTTTAAAAGCCAGTTACTCGTGTTTTTGCCGCTTTCTTGAAAGGGCAAATGACAGTTTACGACTTTTCTGGCCTTTCTTTCCAATAATTGATCTGTAGGTATTTTATGAGGGTGGTGTGGGGTGGGGAGGAGTAGTTCAAAAAATTTCGCGAAAAACCAACTTTGCCTGACGTATGGCGCAACGATTTGCTTAGTGAAAGATGTACATTTTCCACTAGGTCTGAGAAAAAAGGTGCATTTTTGGGATCAAAACGTTGAAAAGTGAGTTACTGGCTTTTAAAGCCAACAAGTACGCATTAATTTACTTGTGTAACCTAAATTTCAAAGTGGCGCCATTTCTCGACCTTTTAATGGATTTCGATGCACTATACGGCAATACAACGGCCTCTTCCTGTACTTTCAGACTGGCGTGCCAGTTTTGCCCTATTTGGAGTAGAAAATCCGAAAATGTGTTTTTTTGTAACCTAACCTTAATCTCTCAAAGTTACTTGTGTACCCTAATATCTTCAAAGTGGCGCCATTTCTCGAGCTTTCAATGGATTTCGATGCACTATACGGCAATACAACGTTCTCTTCATGTAGATTGCGATTAATGGATGGAAGTTTCCTGTATTTTGAGTAACAATACCAGAAAATGGCCTTTTTCTAACCTAAGCATAACCTCTAGGTCTCAAATAAAGAAATTATGGGATAGATCTCACACAAGTAAATTATGGGATAGAAAGGCCATTAAAGTCTTCAACTGTCATTTGCCGTTTCAAGAAAACGGCAAAAACACGAGTTACTGGCTTTTAAAGCTAAAGGCACACAAGATCTAGCATGTTTTCACAAAAGGGGGTTTTAGGTTCTAGGGCTCCTTTTGTGGAAACAGCGTAGATCTTGTGTGCCTTTAAGCTTTAAAAGCCAGTTACTCGTGTTTTTGCCGCTTTCTTGAAAGGGCAAATGACAGTTTACGACTTTTCTGGCCTTTCTTTCCAATAATTGATCTGTAGGTATTTTATGAGGGTGGTGTGGGGTGGGGAGGAGTAGTTCAAAAAATTTCGCGAAAAACCAACTTTGCCTGACGTATGGCGCAACGATTTGCTTAGTGAAAGATGTACATTTTCCACTAGGTCTGAGAAAAAAGGTGCATTTTTGGGATCAAAACGTTGAAAAGTGAGTTACTGGCTTTTAAAGCCAACAAGTACGCATTAATTTACTTGTGTAACCTAAATTTCAAAGTGGCGCCATTTCTCGACCTTTTAATGGATTTCGATGCACTATACGGCAATACAACGGCCTCTTCCTGTACTTTCAGACTGGCGTGCCAGTTTTGCCCTATTTGGAGTAGAAAATCCGAAAATGTGTTTTTTTGTAACCTAACCTTAATCTCTCAAAGTTACTTGTGTACCCTAATATCTTCAAAGTGGCGCCATTTCTCGAGCTTTCAATGGATTTCGATGCACTATACGGCAATACAACGTTCTCTTCATGTAGATTGCGATTAATGGATGGAAGTTTCCTGTATTTTGAGTAACAATACCAGAAAATGGCCTTTTTCTAACCTAAGCATAACCTCTAGGTCTCAAATAAAGAAATTATGGGATAGATCTCACACAAGTAAATTATGGGATAGAAAGGCCATTAAAGTCTTCAACTGTCATTTGCCGTTTCAAGAAAACGGCAAAAACACGAGTTACTGGCTTTTAAAGCTAAAGGCACACAAGATCTAGCATGTTTTCACAAAAGGGGGTTTTAGGTTCTAGGGCTCCTTTTGTGGAAACAGCGTAGATCTTGTGTGCCTTTAAGCTTTAAAAGCCAGTTACTCGTGTTTTTGCCGCTTTCTTGAAAGGGCAAATGACAGTTTACGACTTTTCTGGCCTTTCTTTCCAATAATTGATCTGTAGGTATTTTATGAGGGTGGTGTGGGGTGGGGAGGAGTAGTTCAAAAAATTTCGCGAAAAACCAACTTTGCCTGACGTATGGCGCAACGATTTGCTTAGTGAAAGATGTACATTTTCCACTAGGTCTGAGAAAAAAGGTGCATTTTTGGGATCAAAACGTTGAAAAGTGAGTTACTGGCTTTTAAAGCCAACAAGTACG